>JAGDQP010006686.1:0-34558 GCA_022664845.1 Lepisma saccharinum | reverse complement strand
ATATATAAAGCTTGATATACGTACAATGTTTTCTTACATGATGTTTAGTCTACTTAAAAACACAAATGAATTTTCTCTTAAAGATAAGAACCTCCATATAAAACGATGTTCTGGAAATATTTACTGACAATGTATGTACATGTACATACTGCAGTGATTTTGTATATAACAAATGTACCTGATATTATGTCTGTTGTACGTGTATGATTTGGTATTCAATTTATCACCTTTAACACTTCGTTTTATTCAAGTATGAAATCATATTTTTGTAATATATAATTTTATTTTAACATATGTCGGTGAATAGTATTGTAGATATAAATTGGCATTACAGAAATTGAGTGTACTCGAATCTTGATCAAGACGGCGATCCTGATTAAAATTTTAAAGCATTTTTCGCTCGGTTCACCGGAACCAGGCTTACTGTTTTTAACCGAGGTTTCATTTCTCTCAGAGTACGAAAATATCATCCCGACGCATATTTTCAACATTCTAGAAATATTTATTTATTCGTAGCATCACTATCACGAAGTGAGGTGGGGTGGTGAGTCCCATACTTGAACGTCTTTACCTTCAAAGGTGACCAGGGATACCTAAGTACTGTAGTACTCAATTTGATAGGCTGAGTGCACCTCAGAGCACCAGGCACTGAGGAAAATCCGATCTGCCCTTTTTGTTGTCAGACGAGCAACCAGTCGATATTTTTAAATTAATATAATTTTATGTGACGTTCCAAAGGAGGATAATCCATGTGCCAATTCTAATTTACGTGAATGACGTGCCCGATAATGTGGTCTAGCCAGTGCAATGCTCTATGCTGACGATACAAATAGCTTATAAGTATTGGTGACAGCTTTATGTTAACCAGATTGCTCATTATAGTATTCTGCAATTACATCATACTGGGGTCGATTAGCGCCAAAAATTCAATGAATTGTGCACTTTTCATAAAAGCATGAAATTTTGCATAATGAATGTTATTTTAAGATATTGAAGCACTTTGAAATTGATGTAGGAGTCCTGTAAATCGAAAATGGCACCCAAGATTAAAAAAAAAATGATCATAGTATTTGAGTGATTTCCAGATTTTAAGTGTATTTTGTGGTACTGAACGGAAATTAAGATCTTTCTATCATTAACAACTTTTAACTAACGGCATAACGTTAACAGTTAAGCGACTACTGAAGGACACTGTAAATCCAAGATGGCGGTCATTTATTCAAATGTCTTTAGTTGTGTTCAGATGCTGACCTCAACATGAATTTCAGACAATTGAAATATATTCACCAGCTTTAATTTATCCAAGATGGTGTCCATTAACTTTATTAATGACCACACTTATCTGCAGTTCCTGCTCACCCGTCACAGACGTGAGCCATTTCTGGACAGCATGGTGACAGAGGATGAAAAGTGGGTCCTCTACCATATTACAAGCAAACGGCAGTGGGTAATTAAAGGGGGGCGCAGAATCTGCCGAAACGAGAACTCCTCCCCTGCAAGGTGAGGAGTGTTCATCCACGGTGATAACGCGTGCCCACACACGGTAAAAAGGACCTGTGCTAAGCTCGAGGAACGTGGCTGTGAGAAACTTCCCCACCTGGCGTTTTCACTAGATCTTGCACAAACAGACTCCAAAACCGGTGACTTTTCTCAGTAGGGGATTCAACAACTGGTTGACAGGTGGCAGAGTGTTGCGGAGTCCAATGGAGACTATTATCCTAACTAACGGCAGTGTTCCAGGTAGATTATAGATCTTTTCTGCACGGTTCAAAAATACGACGTGACTTATGGGATAAGCACTTAAAATGCTTGGCGCGAGGAAGGAAAAAGACGATGGAAACAACTGATCCAGAACAGTGCTCGAACGCGTATGACAACGTCGGCCACAATCCTAGTACTACCACGATGTGTTATGCAATCTTGGACGCCAATTTGGATTCTCGGGACTCCTACATCAATTTCAAAGTTCCTCAATATGTTACAATGACCTTAAAGGAGTTGTCTCCACTGGGTGTTGCACTCAGGCCCGCCGCTAGCCACAATGAATAGGGGGCCGCGAAAAATTTGGGGAAGGGCTTGAGCTTATGAAACATACATAAAATTAAATATTTGTATTGGAGCAAGGAAAATTTATGGGGGCTCAGCGCCTTGACTGTCATTATGTGTGAGATGATTGATGTGTGAGAGGTAACTAATCAGTCACAATCAATCAACGTAGAGTTAAATTATGTAGCGTATACACAAAAGAAGAAGTGACCAGATTATCAAATAAACGGACGTTAGTCTATTAATTACGATTTTGAGAAAACTTAGAAAAATGTCATTTCTATGAGGATAGAATTTCATAGTCAGTCATAATTTTTTGTGGCTGGAAATTTGTGTGACTGTTATTAGTATTGTTAATATCAGTTTTTGAAACTTCGAAGATTCACTAAACGTTTTCTTCAAGCTATTTTTAACTATAAATTCTAACAAGCCCACAGCTCCTGACATTGAAGTTTTGTACTCTAAAACCATTTTTGTAATATTAGAAAAATATTTAAAAGCCCAAGTTCTGTCTCAACTAATTCCAATAGCCACATCGTTTAAGACCAACCAACGAATTACGTTTATGTCTCAAGTCACTCCAGCTAACGGGATGACATGAGACAATGCGTTTAAATTGATAAAAAAGGTTTTTCTGACGAATAAATATTGTTCATACCAAATACCCTTCGAAAACGAAATATAAAGTGTTTAAACCTGAGCTTACATTCAAAATCTGTCTCAAGTCACCAGGTTTGACGGTATTCGAAATTTTTACCAATCCTTGTCGGGACAAGCGAAAATCGACAGGTCCAGAAAAATTCCTGACTAGTGGAAGTGAGGTGAATAGACGTGTGATTTGAAATTGTTAACAAGTCTGGAGAACGTAAACAGAATAAAATTTATGTTGTGCAACTAATAAAAAAGAAAGAGATACTTTATTTGGTTCATTTTTTTTTTCGAATTGACTAAAGAAAAACAACACAAAAGTGAAAAATAGGATAGTATTCATGAGACTGTAGCAGAGATTCTGCCAGGATTTTTAGTTTGGCGGGTTTTAAGTCAAAATTGGGAGGGTATAAGTGGAGTTTTGCACGGTTTCTATCGATTTTTATTGAAAAAAATTAAAATCGTATTGTATTGTCGAGGATTTTTGGGGTTGACAAACCTCACAGGAGAGTCAGACGGAATCACTGGGCTGCAGTCTCTGTTGTGAATTGTATAACGGGAAAAATGGACATATGCACGACACTTTTTGGCTAAATCTCAGAAAAAGAACAATGGTAAGTGTTGTTTATGTATTTAAAATAATTCACTTTGGAATATACTTTATTTTGTTCAGTGAGTAAGTTCCTATACGGGAACAACCTTCTACGGTAAGCTCGTAGAGCATTTTTTCTAGTATATAAGAGTGCATATAGGACTAATTAGTGTATGTTGCCTAATCTGTTACTGTGTCCGACCATTGCAAAAAGTCTGTGTTCGATTTGTAGCGGGGGGATTTTCCCCCTCTGCAAAAATCTTCCCTGACTTTGTTTACATATACATATAATTTATACCTCTAGCCTGGGATATGGACAATCCCAAAATACCGTATAATACATATCTTAATAATTCTTCCTCCTCTCTGGAATTGCACGAATCAAACACTGTAAAAAGTATTCTAAGGTAAATAATGCATGGTTATAATTTTGATACTCCCCCGGTTCATTCAAAGCAGCGAAGGTTAGAGTAGGTTACTTTTTTCGTTAGTTTTAGATGAGTTACTTTAGGTCGTCTTTAATCAGGTTCCATTATTTCTTTCGGATAAACTTTAGATGTGGACTATTATCGCGAGCAAAGTCTCCAATTTTTCTGCACTTAGTTGAAATCTATCATTACATTCAACTGTCCCGTGAATATAGTTATAAATTATTATTTCTTTATATACTGTATGCAATTCATTTTCTGAATCTTCTGAGTCATTAAAACGCATCATAATACTTTGAGAACAGGCAATGTATATGCTAGAAACCGTAAGAGTTTAGCATTTTGGTGATGCCAATTAATAACTTGAATTAAAAAATTATAATTTTCAGTTGTTGTTGTTGTTTTTTTTTTTTTTTTAGCTTAAATCCTTTTCTAAAGGTGACGATTTTCCCATTTTAAAAAGCAATGCTTGTAGTCCGCTTATACCTCCAAAATGGCGTAGGGTCAGTACTCGGGATAGAGGGACACTAGCGGCCAATGCAGACTAGTTTCCTGACTAAGGGCTCATTTTCGACCTCGCTTGCATTGCGTGCTTTGCTTGTGATTTGTGTGAACAGCCAATTGAAACACGTGTTACAACACTTAATAAGTGTTATTACAACACTTAATAAAACTACACCACGAAACAGCACGGGTTTCAATTAGCTACTCACCCTAATCGCAAACAACGCAAGCGGGCTTGAATACGAATACGACGATTTTCATGGAAAGCCTGCGTTGCGTGCTTTGCTTAAGATATGGATGAGAAGCCAGTTGAAAGATGTTTTTATTGAGTGCTTTATTATAAGGTAAGTGTAACATGCGTTTAAATTTTCTGTTCACCCAAATCGCAAGCAAAGCACTCAACGCAAGCTTTCATGAAAATCATCCCTAAAATTTTTCCAGGTGTTATCGTTCTTTTCCTTGTGGTTAAAAAATACGACCTTACTTATGGGATAAGCTAATAGATACCTTAAGCATCGTAACTATACTAATAACAAAGCTTTTTAATCTACACGAGATAAAATGTGTTAGTTTGTATTAAGCTTTCCTTTCAAATTTAAACATTAAAATGGAGTCTTGTTTTTGTTGTAAGTTCGGTGAGAGCCCCCGCCAAAATTGATTTCTGAATCCACCACTAACAGAACGGGAATCGAACTAGTTTCCACCCACTGTACCGCGCTACCAGCTTGCATGGTCACACCGGTATGACCGACATCTAGGTTGCTTTGGAATGCGTAGTGAATTAAGATACAACAATGTGAGTTATGATGCCTAGTGTCCAAGAACAATAAGAATTGTGACAAGCATAATAAATTCGTCTTGGAAACGTCGAATAAATAACAAAATGGCTACGACAACAATGAATGATGTCATGGATTGACTAGTTGCTTCCGCGTCAGATAATGAGTGAATGGAATGCATGGTAATAAATCTGTTAGAATGATGAAACCATAGAGTTATGAACTCTATTCGTAACTGTATGGCAGGGTGTATGATAAGCACTTCGATCAAGTGTCTTTTCGGTGAAGTGCTGGCACCCTCTCTTTTAATCCCGATCGCGAGATTCTCTAGGAAATTCTTATTGGTTATATTATTGTAAGTAACCGCTGTCATGTTTTAAACGAGAACTATGACCTGTTTTTGTGTATAGTAAAATAATGTTTATCACCCAGTGTTGCTTAGTAACATTGTTTGGTACGGTTTATGTGGTAAAGTTTGAAAGGTAGGGAAAGCATTCCTGATAGCGGTTGGTAGCGCTGACTCATCAAATAGATTCTTTTGCAATAATTAATTTGCCCGAAAGGCCGAAACCGATATCGCACAATTACTCAGCGTTCTCTGTCACGTAATAGGAAGTGCACGCCTGCACGGAGAGGTTAGTATTGTGTCCTTGTTCTTAAGAACTGTTGTAAGTTTTAAAGATAGAAGATATATATAGAATTGAATAACAACTAAGAGAGTTGTTAAAGCTCGTTTATATCTTCCACGACCTGTTTATTTTCCTAAATTTGGTAAATCATTTGTAGAATCTGATTTTGGTCTAATGATTCTAATTCCATTCTATCATACTGTATTTTTTTTTTTTTTTTTTTTTAAATAGGTGTTTCTGCCTTCCATGTACTAGTCCTTTCATATTTTTGTGCAGTTTTATAATTCGAAAACTTTAGCACCTCTGGTACGGTCGTTGACCGGCGTGGAGTGCCGATCTTTTTAAAAATATTCACATGTAGCTTGATTTAGTTATGTTCAGTACTTCAAGGCGAAGTGAATATATTGTAACAGAGTAATACTGCAGGTTAGTTACTTCTTTCATAGAAAATTGAAAACTCGTCGAAAATTTTCTTACGTTAGGATAAGTTCACAAGCGTTCTTATAGTTATAGCCATGGAAGTAATGAACTGAAATTCGCGTAAAGTGCTTAAAATAGGGTCAAGTTCTCTTGCGATCCTCAAGTGTACGGTACGCAATGCAGTTGGGATAAATTGATAACCATTGCTTTCCTGGAGTAATGATTTTGAAGCAAAATCATTGAGTTATAGTTAAAAGAGTGCAGAAGTGTGTCCTTCCACTCACTCCACGCATCAAAATCGCTCGCACCAGAAAAACAATTTAAATTACTTTATTTCAACTGCATTGCCGACAAGGAAGGATAAAATTTACATTATCTACTCCAAACGTGCGCCAGCAAATTTTAAAAACACCAGGTAGCGATCGAAAAGCTTATGAATACCAGCCACGTGCCTATAATTTGAATTTATTTATAGCCTTTAGGCATCTAAGGCTCGCCAGGATAGGAGAGCGGAAAGGATTGGGAAGGTGTCGGCCAAGGCCTATGATAAGGTGGCATCCCGGCATTTCTTGGTGTGGCTGAGAAATACGTTAATAGATGTTGGTTCTGTTAGTGTGTGGTCACCGAGTGATAACCTTCAGCTCATAGGATTTAGAACGAAGGCGGCAACAGCTAAGGTGAGAGTACGTTGTACTGGATTTTAAATAATATGATGCAAAACAATGGCATAGAATAAGGAAAGTGGCAAGACCCTTACACTCTTCGTAAGGAATGAATATTTGGATCAGAATGCGACTTCAGAAATACGTTTAGAAATACAATAACATGCTTGTTAATTGGAAAATACATTGCGTAAATTGAACCGCATTTTTTTTAAGACGACGTGGTCTCTCTAGCGCCCCTCGCAAGGGTTCGGTTCTAGGGCCTTGGCTAATGTAAATTAGCGTATGAAGTACAAAACTGACTAATGGGAAAGGTGATAACTATTATTATAGGTGGAGGAGTGCAAAATCACATGTAATATTCTTTCTGGGACGCACCGTAAGCTAAGAATATGAGAACGAATATTTGGTGCATGTTAGAGTTGAACATGTTCTATGTTAAAAATGTAAATTTATATATGAAGCTGATCTGATCTTGCCAGCATCGATGGCCGCTGGGCCATAGACTACGAGGAACGTAAAGTTCGAGACTGCCTAAGTCTTTAGTTGCTGAAATGGCCCTTACAAAATAGAGTTTATCAGACTACCGGTCTCATGTTAACACGATCGTACCAAACCACCAGTGTAAGTATCGTTTGGAGTTCTGTATGTTTATAATATCATTAATGATTAAACTACGTGCGACATGTTTGTGACTACTTTGAGCGTCTGAACGTCTGCAATGAAGGATCACATCATGATTCAAGGTTTTACGTAGCGTGCTCCTTAAGTTTGTCTCAGAAAAATCTGAGATGGTAAAGCTGGGAGGTTTTCTTAACCCTCTGATGACACATTTGTGTGTGGGGAAAGTATCATCAGGGGCCATAAAGGTTTGCTGAGATGTGATCTGAAACTATTGTTGGCAAATATCTTTTCTTTTTTTTTTAAAAAAAGAAAAAAGAAAAAGACAACAGGTTTTTTGGTTTAAATACTTTGCTTTATTTCTTTATATTACATATGGATAGAAATAAGTTTGCTTCTGCTTTTAATGTCCTTATGCAGCAGCGGGGTTATGATTAACGGGACCTACAGCTACAGCTTAAAGTGGAATCTGAACCACTACTCGCCACCTGAGAGAGATTGGACTCTAACCTGGAACCCTTTGATTACAAATGCGATGAGTCGACCGACTCATCCACGGAGGACAACTGATAGAAATGCTTGTTAACATAATTATTAAGAGTCTCTTCAGAAGGACAAAATGATAAGCAACTGCACAAGTGAAATCATTGTACATAGTTATACACATTATTAAAATAAATAGACAATTTCAAAAGACTTCAGAGTAGAGATCAAATTTAGTCTAAAGATGCAGTTTCGTTTGTGAGATGGTTGCATACTGTGATCGCAAGCAACTGCTGCACGCGTCACTGCGTTGACACGTTGAAGGTAAATCAGTGGAGTCGGTTTGGTATGTGCATCGGACACATGCAACTGTTAAAACGACTCCTCGGAGACCAGTCAAGCTGCAGCAGTCGCATGCGATGCAGAGTATTGTGCAGTTTACATTAGTGTTATCTTTGAATTTAAAACTATTTTGTGCCAAATGTAAACTTCAGCACAGATGAGGATTGAAAGCTGTTGGAGGAAAATGCTATGAAATTGTTGGTAAAACCCGAAAGAAATCCAATACATGCAAAGATATAGTAAGTTTGGTGCTCAATAGATGGCAGGAGTGTATTGCAGGCAGTTTGAAGTAACGTAATGTTTTATATTGAACGAAGGTTGAATTTAAAATTATTATTATTATAGTTGTTTTTAATCATGTCCAAAATTCAGATACTGTAAGAAATGTTGTTTACAGAAAGATCTTAAACTTGTAATGCACGGAAAGTGAATCATATAAATGTATAGAACATAGTAACGCGTCGCTCGCGGCCAATCGCATAAACGAAACTACTTCATGCTTCCGCCGCACGTGTTCGCTGAGTGCGACCATTGCCCAACTGTGCGATGGTTGCATGCAATGCCCGCATTCAGCGAACGCAAGCATAGAGTGGGGTAGTTTCGTTTATGCGCATAACGCGCGGGCGACGCCTTACTGTGATTTATACATTTTTATGATTTACTTTTCGTGCATTACTTACATATATTACAAGTTTTAAGATCTTCCTTTAAACTGTTTCTTACAATAACAGAATTTTAGACATGATTACTAACAACTATAATAATAATATAAACAACATTTTAAATTAAACTAAACTTCCATTCAATTTAAAACAATAGTGTTACTTCAGATTGCCTGTATACTCTGCTTGCTGCCATCTGTTGAAGACCAAACTTACTACAGGTTTTCATGTATTCTTTTTTTCGGGGTTTACCAACAATTTCGTAGCATTTTCGTCCAATTCTTGACGTAGCTTTCAATCCTCATCCCTGCTGAAGTTCATATTTGGCACAAAATACTCAAGATTCAATTAAAACACCAATGTAAACTGCGCACAATACCATGCAACGCATGCGACTGCTCTCCGAAGGAGTCGTTGCAACAGTTGCTAGCGACACCATGCGTCCAACGCGCAAACCAAACCGCCTTCACTGATTTCCCTTCAACGTGTCAATGCAATGGCGCGTGCAGCAGGTGAATGCGATCTTCGTATGTGACAATCGCACAAACGAAACTGCACCTTAGGCTAGTTCACTGAGTCAGAAATACAGCGACTTAATTTTCATATGAATAAAACAAGTGAATAAAGATTGTAATAATTATTTGCGTTCACTCTGGCTCTGAACTATTCATACATATGCATACAGAAAATACTTTTGATTTCAATAAATTCGTTTCCTGGGTTTTTTATGAGAAAAAATCTTGTACGGAATTTCAGTGTATTCTATCAATACTAAACATTAGAACAAAATAATAATCAATATTTTTGCGGTTAGTATATATTTTATAAATCTGGAAACTTCTGCCTTAGCCATCGGTAAAATGCTGTGATTGCTTTGCATGTAAAATCCGGTCACTGTATCATAACCACTACGCCAAAAGAGACGTTTATACAAACAATGGAATTTTAAAATTACAGATTTAGTATGTAGATATCATTCAAGAAAATTAAAACTAAAAAGTCCAACCCAAGCTAATGTTGCTGTTAAGTACCCATATTGATAAGCTACGGATGCAGTCAGGTGCGTACCCAGAAATTTATTGCGGACAGCGGAGGATGCAGAGCCTTTTCGGGGGGTCTAAATTCAGTATGAGTAAATTTTACAGAAAATTTTGGTCAAAATTGTAGTAGATTTACTAAAATAATCGAAATTTCGGAGTGGGGTCTCGACCTCCTGCGTACGTCACTAAATGCAGTTTAACTTTGGCTTCTCTGTGAAGCCACATGCATTCAGGCAGACAGAAAGATACAATTTGGTTTCGTTTGTTTATGTAACAGCAAGGTTATGACGGACAAAACTTACTGCTTACAGTGACATACGAACCACTACTCGGTTTTCATTTTAGAGAAATTGTGTGGACCCATCGAGAAAATTAACGTATGATTTAATAATTCCATTGACGAACAAGAACTTGTTGAAGATCTCAAGTGTGTGAATAAGTGGGGTTTCGGCTTAACATCAAGCGAGGTATTGGATGTATTTCACGAGTATATGAGGGTCATTTAAAAAGTTCTCGGAATGAAATACAAGACATGGGCATATCTCTGTTAAGTCGTGTTTATCTTTGTACTTAGTCTCTATTTACAGTAATACACTTGGTTAAACGGTGTTTCAAAGCCTTTATGTCATTGCGGAAAACAGATTCCTCTAGACCTGCAAAATATTCTTTCAACTTCGAGAAGAGATGGAAGTCTGGTGGAGCCAAATCTGGCGAGTAAGGTGGATGTGTCATCAAATCACAACTCAACGCATTAATTTTTGCCATTGCTACGGCACTTGTATGGGCGCAAGCATTGTTGTGATGCAAGATGATTTTCTTCTTTGCTAAACCAGGACTGTTTTCTGTTACATTTGTCCTGTAGTTGGTCTAAAAGCTGCGCTTGGTATTCACCAGTCTTGGTTTTACCTGGCGGAATGTAGTCAATGAAAAGGGTACCTTTTTGTATACCTCCCCGCCAAAAAAAAAAAAAAAAATTGCCATATCTTTCCGACAGACTTGGCATACGTAGCCTTCTTAGAGGTAGAGGACCAGAATGTTTCCACGGCTTTAAGTGCTGTTTCGTTTATGAAGTGTAGTAAATTACCCGTGTCATCGGTCATGAATCGCCATAAAAAAAAACAAAAAAAAACATGTCGCTAGAAACAAATTGCCGGAAACGAAACTTTCATTCAATACATCGTTTCAGATTTATTGGGAATTATTTAATTTTCTTTCCGTTGTTAGGCGTCTATTTTGGGCTCCAAGTTGGAAACGCTGCATCTCCGAAACGAAGCTGAATTTGACCTAATTTAATAGAAACGTTTTTAATTTTTTTGTTTCGATGTCAAGAATCACCTCCAGAAAGTAACTTACTTTGTTCTGAATCACCCTGTATATGACGATTATATGTCGGAGATTGTCAGCACTTGTTCAAGTTTTTATTAGAGTTATATATTTTCTACCTGCTTATTCTTTTTTCTAAAGAAAGTGGGGATCAACAAACTAACATGGATAAGCATCTGGTTTCTCTTTTGTGTAAAGTTTTATTTTTGTATATGCTTGATTCTGTTCTTTTTGTTTCAGTTCCTTGAATTTTAAAAGCAGTGCCAATACTAGAAAACCAAAGCACCATGTCTCTTGACGAGGTAGGTAGATCAGTGTGACACTTAACTTGATGTGGGTATATGTCTTGTGGACGCGTTTGGAGTTATCCTATTACGCCAAAGCAGTCAGAAACTATGGTAAAAATGTCAACTTAGTTTTCAAAATGGGGATGGAGAATGCTCTTACGTGTTTTGGTAAATATATTACCGCCAGTGCCAAAGAAAGCTATGAATATGTTAAATAGACGTAATAGCGCTCTCGTGCCTTTTTTTTTTTTTTTTTTTTTTTTTCGTATTTACATCTTCCTTTGGCACTCTGGTGGTAATATAACATATTTACCACAGCACGCACAAGCGTTTGTTTATTCATCTCCATTTTGAAAATCTGTATCTCAGTTCAGACTGAAATTTCTACCATGTTCTCCAATAATCACTAAATACATATTTTTGGGTTTTTAAAAATTTATAAAAAAAATTAAGGGACCATATGATTAATCTGTACACTTTCAATGTACTTTCGTATGTAAGAGTATACATAAGTCAACTTTGGCTCACCTCTGATGCTAGGGGTTGTCGGGGCGATCGCTCCCTGCTCATGCCATGCGGGCTTTGTGGTGGACAAACACTGTGTGCGTTGTTTTTCTCGGGGTATTCCCGTATCATTCCACCAATTCATCCAATCATCATCCATACTGCATGAGCCATAGTAGCCTGAAGACCTTAAGATAAAATTTAAGAAAAAAAAAGTCAAATTTGCACCCATTCCCTTCCGTGCGAAACAGTACCCTGAAAGCTCAGGGTTTTTTTCAATTCCGACAATCACATTTGGATACCATTTTGTCCATTTAGATTACGTTTTAGGCTTTTTATACAGAGGATTAAATATGAAGCAGATTTTAGAGGAGGGAATTGTTTTTGTTTGATTGTCCTATGATAAACATTCCGAAGACATTACATTTTTCGTAAACGTCTGCGAACATAATTTTTATCCTGCGCTGCAAGACGAAAAATGCCAACAATTAGTTTTCTTCGGCGCCATTAGTTTAATATTTACTCCACTCAAGGTTTCTTACAAAAAGAACTGTTAAAATTGTTCAGTAAGTCGCAAAAATGTGAAACGACGTATTTAACGCGTGTTATGATCGACTTTGGTGATTTTATGAGTTTGCCAGCATTGAATTCTTTCTTTGACCCCACCTTGTCATGCACGTATGTGCTCCAAGATTCATTCCCGACTTTGTAGTTTAAGGGTGGCACCGTTTCTGAGGGCTTGGTTGGTGTTATCCTGCTCATGGACAAGTCAACTGGCTGGGTAGTCTGGACGTAAACTCGCTCCGTGACCCTGACTGGTGAACTATTTCTCCTAATATAATATAGAATCCGGCGTGAATCAAAGTTGCCTAAAGGCCTTAAAAAGTCATATTCAGTAATACAGATTCATGTCGAATTCCGTAATTTGACGTGTTCCTTCATTTTCGCGTTGATCTGGGAACAAGTTTTCTTGTTAGTACACAGGCATCCTAATCAGACTTTCTGTAATTGACAGTTTTTTTTTGTTTTTTTTTAATTTATTAGTATGCGAGTCTGATCGAAGACGTAAACATCTCGAAATATTCGTGTACTCGAAGAAAAGCAAGTAAATCCAAAAGCTTGCAGATAACATTGCTTTTAGTTTTAAAGATTCCTTTATAGATTCGTAGTAGTGATGACATAATCATAGTATATTTTTGGACAGTAATGAAGCAAAGGAAATCAAATCGTGGTTATCGCTCGGATCCGCTTCCGAAAATTCTTTGCAGTCTGTAGTACTGGTGGGAACTATACAAAAGTGGTATATGAGAGTTGCAGTAACAAGCCGCCGTAGCTCAGTGGTAGAGCGTTGGCGTAGCATTCGGGAGGTCGTGGGTTCGATCGCAGTGGCCGACTATCCTGACTGAGGTTTTTCCTGTCACACCAAGCAAATGCGATGATGGCACCTTGCACAGGCCGACACCTTCCCGAATCCTTTTCCCTCTTCTATCCTGACCTGAGCCTTAGATGCTTAAGGGCCATCAATAAAATAATAAGTGAGTTGCAATGTCTGTCACCTCTATTATATGGTGTATACAGATCATGATAGTCATAAAAAAGTAATGAAATTGAGCTTCAGGTCTTGAATTCAGTCAGGTAAACCGTTTAATTTTTAGGTATTTTTAATGATACATTTGCCATTTTCACTAGTGCAGAAAAATATTCTCATACATTTGAAACATGTTTGCTGTTGTAAACTTTAATTGTTACGTCAGGATATTTAATATAATTACGTAGGTGACTCATATCTTGCGAGTTCAGATGTGGCAAATTCGGGTTCCCTAGCTGGCCCCGACAATTCAGCTTTTTGTTAAATCCAAAAGTCTTGAATTCGGCTTCTCTGCATTCTTAGTCACCCTGTAATAGCGATGATGTACCTTTGCAGGTAACAACTGTGCATGAAATTTATAGTGATCATTGAACTAAATTTAGAAATAGTTTACTATGAACTGTGTGTGCTTTATAATTTACAGCAGTATACTTATTTAGGTAATAAGTAAACAGTTTTGAATATGATCTGCTCTTCAATTATTGTGTATCTCCAGAATTTCTTTTTTCTCCTCCAGAGGTTCAATAAGGCCGCAGAAGATGTGAAAAACCTTAAATCAACACCTTCTGATTCTGAACTTCTTGATATTTATGCTCTCTTCAAGCAGGCAACGGTTGGAGATGTTAATACACGTAAGTCATTAACATTAGCTTTAAGTTTTATTTAGTTAATATCATTAGTATAAAATTCATTAATTTCGAAGTATATCTTGTGATAAATACAAGCATATTTCTTACTGTCGATGAAAATTGCTTTCAGTTAAGTGAGTTCAGGTAAATTTATGAGAAAAATAAAGGAAAATACTTACAGAATATATATTCCGTATTAGAGCTCACATATATACAAGTCACTACGATATTTCGTGCAAACAGTTGCACTTAGTCATGTGTAGAAGAAGAGAGCGAAGTGAACGTGTTCACAAAGCACAAGATTGAAGAGACAGTGGCGATACGTAGCGAACGATGCATCAAGCCTGGAGAACAACTGACTGCTATAGCGCGTAGATTTCCGGAGCTTGGAACAATTTACAATTGAGCATGTAAGTACAGGGTGGGATCGTGGAAGTAAATGTGTTAAAAATGTAGAGGAAACTGGAGGTTTGGAGCTATTGAAGGTTAAGGTCAGGATATATTTTTGCGCTTAAACCATAAATAAAGGCGCACTCCCACAGACTGCGTGTTGAGGTGCTGGTCATAGGGGGTAAAATGTGG
Organism: Lepisma saccharinum; assembly: GCA_022664845.1. Classification (NCBI taxonomy): domain Eukaryota; kingdom Metazoa; phylum Arthropoda; class Insecta; order Zygentoma; family Lepismatidae; genus Lepisma; species Lepisma saccharinum. The sequence goes on along the minus strand of JAGDQP010006686.1, from coordinate 19,789 downwards.
ATTATGGCATCCAGGAAATATAGATCAAAATTGGTAAGATAAGATAAAATGAATTGTATGGGATCAAAATTGACATTGTGGGATTCGGTGTGTAAGGAGACTGGGGCATCCGGTTTGTTGATATTACAAAAGTGACGATGGTTGTTAATACGAAAGTTTAGAACACAACCTGTTTCCCCCACACAAAAGGCATCGCAGAACTTGCAGGTTAGGATGTATATAACATTAGAGGTGTGGCGAGGAATGATTTGTGCGGACCAAGGTATTTCTAAGATTAGGTGGATGTTGAAAAACTAACCTAGGTTTGTTGGGAAATACTGATCTTGTCTGGGTCAGATTGGAGAATGTGGAAATGAGAGTGTAGGATTTGTTTGACCTTTGTTAGTTTAGGATGGAACTTGGTGATTAGAGCCGGTGGGTTGGAGGTTTGAGTGGGTTGAGTATGTGAGGATGAACGGCGAATCTGTTTGGTAACAAGGTAAGATGGGTAGCCTCGGCTGACTACAGCCTTCTGGAGGCGTTCATTGTAAGTTTCAGCAGCAGATGTTCGGTCCGAAAAGAGACACGGTGACTTTACGGACTTTAAGACGCATCCGATGTTGTAAGAATAGTGAAATCCTGACGACTGTGGTGGACAGGCAAGTCTCGGATGGGAGAGAAACTAAGATTATATTCCATCGTGGTTGGTAAACCGGAGGGAGAGACCGTTAGGAAGACTGAGGCGACGTTGGGAGAATATTGTTGACGTTGCACTGAAGTCGAGAAATGGAAGAATTAAAAAGATTGGGATTTTGTAAAATAAATGATTTTCTCTGGTTATGTTCGCGAGGACATGCTACGTTAGCCGTTCAATAGCTATAGGTCGTCGCTCTCCAAAGAATTTTCACATGATTGGGAGAATTCTCATGTGATAAGATCATAGTAAAAAGGAACAAGATTTCAATATAAAAATGCAGGATGTTACTCAACCCAATGAGATCATGTTGAAGCCAATAACCTTTAAAGTCCCATGAGAAAATTGAGGCCTATCTCCAATATTTCCTGTAGATTTGACCTCCTATAACCTTCTTCACCTCAGATTTCCTTAATGATCTATTGATATCCGTAATCAAAATTCTTCTCTGTGAGAACTTCACCAATTGGTATTTTACCAGTGTCAATGAGCCGAAGTGACCTGGTCGATTAGGAAAAGAAAGAAAAATGAGAACTTCGGGATTCAATAAAAACTGACCCTTCACTCGGTCTACAGGCCAATTTTAATTTGTACGCAACACAAGTGAGACTGTGTCATGCTCCGTTTGGTATCTCGGCGAAAGAATATTTTGAAGTCTGAAGTCTCAACTCTTAGATTTTTGGCCAAGAACACTTTGTATTTGGGCTTCGTGATTTTGTAAACTCTTTGAAATTCTGACTTTGTCAAATTGGCATATGTGAAAATCTTAGAAGTGACTAATGAACGTTAACCATTTAGCAAGTGACTGGTGTCAGAAATTCATGAAAACTGTTTTAGTTCACGTGTACCTTCTTCCTCCACTGCATGCTTCTATGGAGGAAGAATGTGCAATTTTGACAATATTATTAAAAGGGAGCTTGGTGAAGTAGGTGTTTGCGATGAAAACTGGCTTGATCTTGTTCAGGATAGAATCCTGTGGAGAACGTTTGTTACTGCGGCGATGAACTTGCGAGTTCCATAAGCCATAAAGTAAGAAGTTGAAATCAACTACTGTATATTAATAAGCTCGAAAGTGCAATTTTACATTTGAGATTTTACAAGAGCAACAAAAGAAAGGATTCGTAGTCTGCAATTTTCTTATTCAGGAACACATCTCAGCATTTACCTAGCGTGACCGAGGGAAACTAGGAAAACCTTAGTCAGTAAGGTCGGAGGCATGGTTGCTCGGTATATAACGCGTAGTCACAATATTTAGCTTGATCAATTAAAAATTCATCAGATACGTAAATACGAATGTAAAATTTTACATTAAAATTTCGATCTCGTTTACTTGAAAGTCCAGCATCTCGTGTTCATTTGCATACACAACTGTTTCGACTTAAATTCTTTTTTAACCCAAAGCGCGAAATCGCTCCAGATGACTAGTAAAACGCACGAATTAAATGTTCATGTATGTTAAATATATTGAAAAATCAATGTTATATTATTATAATTGAAACTTCTAACAAGATTCCCCTCTCCAAGGAAATGGGGGAAATTGATCTTAATCATCTGTGTGGGAGTTATACTCCTTTAGGCCTAACCTTTCTGTAGTTTGAATGTAAGTTTTTGCACTTGTTTTTTATCAACGTGTTCAGGTAGACCTTTTTCATATACTTAGGAAATTCTAGATAGTGGCACGTGGTGCTTAGATATAATGGATGCAGAAAGAAGTGCTATTTGATGTTAGTCACGTTTAAGTCAGATTATATAAGATACGTTAAAGTCAATGCAGATCTTGTCAAGGAAGCTATTTTATGAAGCATGTAACAGTAAGGAAGGATGCCGGCAGGGTGGTCGAGCGGTCTGCGGCGGTAGGCTATCGACTCAACGGTCCCGGGTTCGAGTCCCGGCAGGGGCATGGGTGTGGATTTTAACACTTAACAGCTAAAGGCAAATCGTGACGGGCCGAAGTCCAAAGTTACTAAACTGGCCCATATAAAAATAAAGTTTTTTTTTACCAAAAGTAAGGAAGGATTGTTTCTTATAATTTCACTATCACATAACTGAAGATTTCGAAAGAAAGGCAAGACACTAAACATAGATTTGACAGCTTTAAGATTCTTTAGTATTTTGGTTTCTTTCGTGGTTCCTGATGATGCATTGAAACCTTTTCAGAGTACTACACAGCTATGGATGTGAGAGCCAATGGAGGAGTACATTTATAATAAACTGCAAATTCTGTGTTTCTATATTAGAGCATGTTTAACATAAAATTAACTATTTATTGAAGATCTGGAAAAGTCAGGGAATTCTTTTATCCAGTTTTGGTGATAAGTTCATATTGCCATTAAAATCAGTCATCGAGGAAGGTGTACGGAATTATTTTTAAAAAGTTTCGAAACAATGCAATTATTACCACCGGATGGATGCATTGTATTTCAGAGAAGTTTGTATTAAGTCCGTTTTGAGTTCACGTACTTGGAATGTTTTAATACAGCTTCTGATTTCATCAAATAAAATGTAAGGAGTGCAACATAACGTATGTGGGAGAGAGACTGAAGCAACACTACCTTACCTTACCACCTGGCGCTACAGCCCTTCGCGGGCTTTGGCCTCTTCCATTATCTCCCTCCATTCGATTCTATTTTTGATCTTTTCTGTCCATGGGCAACCTGTCATCTGGTATTCTCATCACATGTCCTAGCCATCTGTTGCGTTCCGCCTTGATAAATCTCACTGTGTCTTGATTCTCTATTATTTCATTGACTTCTTCGTTATTTCTGATTCTCCATTCGCCCTGTTCTTTGACAGGCCCATATATTTTTCTTTCAAATATTCGCAGCGATCTCTCATTATCTTTTGTTAGCGTCCATGTTCCTGCGCCGTATGTAAGTGTTCTGTAAATATTTAGTTATGTTCTACTTGTACTCTTACTCTTCAGGAGTTGCATATTAGCATGATACGCTTTGTTGCCTAGTTGAATCCTTTCTTTAATGGTATCTGTTACGGTATTGTGGCTGTTTATTGTTAGGCCCACATATTTGAAGTTAATGACTTTTTCAAATTCCTCACCTTCAGCTGTGATGGATTTTACATTCCTGTTCTTTGAATGCGGTGTTATGATCATGTACTTGTTTTTTTTTATATATATTTGTTTTCAGTCCCAGTTTATTCACTTCCTTTTCTAACTGTGTGTACTTTTCTTTTAATTCTCTGTCTGTGCGTGCAATTATTGCACTGTCGTCTGCATATGCGTATATTTGGCTGGATTTCGTAAAGATTGTCCCTTTCTTGTCTATTTTCTGAACGACAGCATGTAGAGTTATAAATAATGTGAATAAAGCATCCCTTGTTTCATTCTTCTGTAGTATTTGAATTCACTGCTATTCTCCTCTTCAATTCTCACCATGGCTCGTGTTTCCTCCAGTGTCATCCTGATGAGTTTCTTCGGTATTTTGAAGTTATGCATAGTTTCTAGAAGCTGCTTTCTGTCTACATTATCGAATACTTTTTCATAGTCTACGAATAATACGTGGAGATCTATTCCATGTTCAAAGTGTTTTGCTGTGATTTGTTGTTATGTGAATAGTTAATATGTAGTACCTCTGTTTGGTCTGAACCCACATTGATATTCGCCTAGTCTTTCGTTGATTATCCTGTGAGTATTTTGTATGTCGTGCTTAATAGCGTAATTCCTCTGTAGTTGGAGCAGTCTGTCTTGTCACCCTTCTTGTGAATCGTTATTATTATTCCGGTCTTCCATTTCTCTGACATTCTTTCCTGTTCCCATGTTTCTGCTATGAGGTGGTGGACTTTTTGTTTCATTTAAGACCCTGCGTGTTTGATCATTTCTGCTACTATTTCACCTTCTTCTGGTAATCTATCATCCCGAAATTTGTTGATAATTTTGTTCACTTCTTCCAGTGTTCTCTGTATCTTCCGTGTTGATTCTTTCTTGCTCAGTTGTTTTCTTCTCATTACTGTCGTTTTTATCGTTCATGCCGAGCTGCTCCTGGAAATATTCGGCCCACCTTTCTAGTATCTTGCTTTCTTCTAGCATTTCACCGTTTTTATCTTTTTGGAAGCCTTTATTTATCTTTTTGATCTCCGCGTAGCATTTTCTTGTTTCATTTTGCTTACTCAGTTTTTCTATTTCCTCTTTGAACTTTTCTATCTTCTTTCGTTTGTATGTTTTGTTTTCTTCTTTTCCTAATTCTCTGTATCTTTCTTAACTGCTTGTAGTTTCTCTTTGGAGCATTTTTTGTCTGGCTTCATTTTCCCTTTCTATCATGTTCTTGCATTCTTCATCGAACCAGCTATGTTCTTTCCTTTTCTTCTGTCCAATGGACTTGTCTCCTGCTGTTTCTAAAGTCGTTTCTATTCTTTTCCATTTTTCTTCTATCGTTGTTTTCTCTTGTTCATTTTTGCAGTTCCGAGGCTCTTCGTAAGCTAATCTGCTTTCTTCATTCGCAAACTTCTCTGGGTTCCATCTCTTCTTGGTTCCCCTTTTAGTGTGCTGCATTTTGCTTATTTTTTTCTCTGAGTTTGGTCTTTACAAGAAAATGGTCTGAGTCACAGTTTTGGTCCTCTGTGAACTCTTACATCTATTATTGATGTGGAATGCCTCTGGTTCGTTACAATATGGTCTGTTTGATTGATGGTGGTGGTGTTGGTTTATTTTCAAGTGCGTAAATGGATTCTTTTGTGCAGAAATCACGTACTTTTTACTGTCATCCGATTCCGTATTATTGCAAATTCTTTTAACAGCGTGCCGTTTTGACTGCTTCGTGGAGAGTATGTTTACCAATTACCTTAGCGGTAGCATCCTTTGCTCCTATTTTTGCGTTGAAATCCCCTAACACTATAATCAGATCATATTTTGGTATGTTTCTTCTAGTGTATCGTAAAATTCTTCTTTTTCCTTGTCTTTTTCTTCTGTTGGCGCATGAACTGTTGTTATTGATATGTTCCTGAACTTTCCTTTTATTCTTAATGTGCTGATAACGGGGGTTTATTGGTTTGAATTGTAATACATTTTTTTAAATTTCTTTCGCCACAATGAAGCCTGTTTCGTGTTGTCCGGTTCTTGTAGATGTGCCGCTATAGAAGAGAGTATAGTCTTTCTGATCTATTCTACCAGTTCCGTTCAATCTGATTTCCTGCAGCGCGGTAATGGCTATGTTGTTTTTGATTACTTCATTTGCTATTCCTTCCATTTTTCCAGGGCTAAGCATTGATTTTGTATTCCATGTTGCCAGTATCAGGTCCTTATCCTTTTTGCTGTCGTCTTCGGTTACCCTCCTTTCCGAGGCAGATGTCTAGTTTTCTGAACAAAACTTGTTTAACAGGGTAGGGTTGTTAGCCCTACGCCTAACCCCGCAACCTGAAAGGCTAGGATTTTTCTGTCGGAGTTGTCTCCCTTATCCGTTTTGTCCACGACTGCTTATTCGTCAGGTAGTGCCTGCTTATTTCGCAGCTAACCCTCTTATCTGAGGGCTTTCCACTATCCGCAACCCGTGGAAGCAGCACTATGAAATCTTAATACAAGGATAGGAATGAATAGGGATATGTACTAAAAGAAAAGGAAGAACAAGGGAAGTAAAATTATAAATGTAAAATCCGTTGGATCTATTTATTTTCTTATGCTTCATTTAAAAGTGTGTTATAATTAATATTATTTTCCCTCCCGTATCTTGACAGATACCTGTTTTTTTGCTTGTGGATATGTGGACAGTGAAATAAGAATTTTCAAGATTTGTTCTTTTTAATTGTGAGGAGATATTAGATAAAAGAGTTAGATCTCTTGATCTCTTGGAGCTTTGCGTTCACGAAGTTCATAAATATTTCTAGTTGTGCTGAGATTTTAGTTCGTCTAAAGACGACTTGGACAGAGCTGAAACTTTTTTTTTATAGACTCAAGTGTATAAGCCTTGTGTTCAATGAATAGTGGTAGTGACAGTGGAGAAGGTGTGGTAGAAGGAAACTTTATCAACAACACATCACAAGATTTGTATAACAAATTTAAATATAACTGACTTCAAATTCTACCAGAAAGTTACACCGCGTAGGCCTTTCCATATGAGGAAATAAGGACATAATCATATGATTAAGTGGCTAATCCTATGATTAATTATACAGTTCGTCCCTGAAATAATGGCGCAAACTTCGGGATGTCATTATTTACATTAACACAAGGAAAAAAGTTCCTTTGAAGATACAGTATAACCCCAGGAGTCCCGAATGTTTCGGATAATCCGAACACATCCGAGCGGAAATTTTTCACTAACCTCGAGTCTCCATCTCACCCCTTCCCTACAGTAGGAGCTGACGCGCCATCACAGCTTATTTATTCTATTACAATGCGCTAAAGAATGATCTGGTACGTGTACTGCATATTTTAGGTTTTTTTTCCGGAATCCAAATTGGGCTCGACCCCAATTAGTTCGGATTACGAGGTATGCATTAATTCTACAGGCGCCCAAAGATACAGCGGCATCTTCACAATTGACGTCTCGACATATAATGACGTAAGCGGTGTTAGCTTAGCAAATCACAATCGAAGTACTACCCGATACATCCATTTAAGCAATGTTTATGATCGAGGGTGTGCCACATCGGCATGTTTCGTAATGCCGAATTTGTCAAAAGATTGAAATGGTTTAATAGGGCAATCATAGGGATCCCTTTTAAACTGCATTCGCTAACCATAAACGTAGCTTAAACAGCTGTATTATTACTACCTCAATTGTGTTTTGCTAAGTCCACACTGTTTGTCATTATGTGTAGAGCAGTGACGTTGTGACGATGCCGCCATAACTTTGAGCTTGGAAACTAAGCATGCCTCGAACTTTCTTCAAATTAACTTTTTCTTTGTTTTGTTGTATATCACCTCTCGAAGTTTGCGCCATTATTTCAGGGAAACACTGTATAAGGTATTCTAAGAAAAAAAAAGACTACTGAAACATTTTAACCAGGTACTAGCACCAATTTGGTTATTTACTATTAAATCGAGATCGCTGAAAGTACATTTGAGATCCGTTTCTCTCCACTTGCTTTCATTAAGGCGCTAACGAGAATTATTAAATTGGAGAAGGATATCTAAACGAAAAGGATCTGCCACTTTTTTAAGTTACCAGATTATAAACTGTCATTTAAATCAAGGTTGCTGAACTCAAATCTAAAATTAGTTCTTTATCTGCTTTGGTTGAGGTGCTTAGCCTGCATTATACAGGTTTATTATAAATGATTGACCCGATTTCATAATTCACTGTAGCTTTATAATTTGACATTTTGTCAAAAAACTTTATACACATATTGAAGAACTGTTTTTTCGTGACACATTACAAATGCTCTAAATGTGCCCCCTAGGTATTCTGCAAATATCAAGTTGTTTCCACACTCGGTTTAGCATGTCCCTATCAATCCGTTGATGCTTCAGGCATCCTGGAGCTTTAAACTGTGCATACCATCACCGAATGGACTTGGCAGTTGGTGGATCGTGGTTGAACTTCGTTCGAAAGTGTCGTTGCACTGTTAGGAGAGGCTGATGTGAATGAAACTCCAGCACAGCATAAGCTTTCTCTGCGCCTGTCGCTATCTTAAATAAATGCTCACTGCTGCGCTCTCGTGGTAGAAATCGGAAGCGAACCTGCAACAGAAAAAACTGAGTTTTTCAATACGTCTGCAAAGTTTTGTGACAATATGTCAAATAATACAGCTACAGTGAATTTATGAAATCGGGTCAATCATTTATAATAACCTTGTAGATGATGGAGCAAGTGGAAATGTGACAGATTAGGGTGGGGGGTCCGTTAGAACACTTAGCATGATAATGTTATGTATTCCTTTACAAAGATATTGAAATTAACGGTTGATTTTTCTTAATCTACTTCCAGAACGACCAGGACTCTTGGACTTGAAGGGGAAAGCTAAGTGGGACGCGTGGAATCAGAGGAAAGGCATGTCTCAAGATACTGCCAAAGAAGAGTACATTACAAAAGTCCAGTCTTTGATAGACTCATACGGTTTGAAGTAATAGCAAAATCGGTTGAGAGATTCATAATCCCCAACCATTGTTCATTTTTCTTGACAAAATATGGGAAAATGAAATGCACAAGAGGCATTTAAAACAAGACTGTATTTTTATACGGTTTAAGGTCACTTGTTATTGTTAATTCTTTTTTGTTGCTTTTTTGGTTTAGGATATTTTACACGTTTATTGATTTTATGATTATATATTGATTTGAGGGATCAAAAATGTATTTTCTGCAATATCAAGTACTCTTTTTGGGTATTATTTACAATGCACACGCTTTTAACAGAAATACGTTGTTATGACTTTTTTCACTCTGAATCCCAGTGCATTTATGTTTACAAGGGTTTGTTTGTTTTCCCTGTGTGAGTCTGTTTTTTCTACTTTTATTTGCTTGAGGTCATTTAAATGGAGTGGAAATTTTTGCATCAACTCTTTATAGGCCAAGAAAGTATCGACTTTTAAGAAAAGAATCTAAAAAATAACAGCTTTGAATAGGAAATAGTTTCTGTTCAGCAATAAATTCTACATGACTTTATGGTACTAATGTTACTGAAATCAAAATTTACTAAATGTTCTTTCTTCAAACTAAGGGCAGAATAAATCCGAAAAAGGTTTACGTGATTATCCATTTACGGAAGTGTCATTAAACTAGAAAAAGCGCGTGACACTTGCATTTAAAGGAGAAAGATATTTGCACTCAAGATAGGGAACTAAATGACATTTTTTTTCGGACAAATGTTTATTTGGAAAAAAAAAAAAATTATTTTTCCATCATATTTCTATTAGTATGAGGATGTTCTCGGGTGATTACCCAAGTGAAATCAGATGAGATTTCTGACGTTTCAAAAATCACATTACATCCAGTCATCTGCGTAATATCTCTGACAGTGTCAGTTCCCGAAACGTCGGAAATCTCACATGATTTCACCTGCCTGAGGCATGAAAACTTCAAAGCTCTCATCTTACAACAGGTCATGTTAAAACACTACTATTACACGAGTCCAGTTAACTATTTGATATTGTCAATTACGTTTTTACACAAATAGGATTTGTTTACATATATCTATGAATTAATTACTCTGTAAATATGGAATGTAATTATTTCCTCCCTTAGAAAACTTCGAATCATTATGAACTGCCAATCAGGTCGAGGTCTGCTCACCAAATAAACTAAGCAACTGTTCGTCTTGTCCACAGGGTATAGAACAATTGTGTACTCTTTTTTTTAGATGTATACGTTACCAACGAATTCTTTGTATATTTCGATTGTATATACATGCACTTTCACGTAAATTAAGACTGAAATTTTTCTAGGTCTATCATAATGCTTAAAAACAATGTTAAATTGACTTTTTATTCTGTAGGGGTGCCTTCAATTAGGTATTTCATATGTTTATACGCTTTCATTTAGTATTCAGATGGATCACTTAAGCAATAAAACACTTTGACTATAGGGATTGTAATCGGCCTCCTTGTTCAGTTTAAATTTCATTTGCATAATCCTTGAGCATGAATAGAATTTACATTTGTGTGTTATATGGAAATATTGTGCTTGGAAAATACAATGTCTGCAAATATACGATTAATACATAACCTGTGTGTACTTTCATTTTTTTTTTTATTGAAACCTTCTGCTAAATATTAAAGCAAGTTATATATTAAGTTAATTATCCAAAATTGCAAAGTTTAAAGTGTGGAACTAGCAAGTGAAGTAGTTGAAGACTTTATCACAGGTGTATAAGTACGACAGTTTCCCGAAAGTAATCGGTTCATCTTGTAACGCTTGTACCTATTTGTATGCATTATACCCTAAAATAGTCTCTGAATTTATTTGCAAGAACTGGATCTATATAGAATTTTCTCCACCTGAAACATTGTAAAGAGTCCTGAGCTTTCCTTATTAAGCCATACATCGAAATACATTGTTGAAACTTAGCCATACCCGTTTTCTTGATGTTAGTATCAGATACAAACTTTTGTATTTATAACTATGGAACACGAAACTTGTTGCGATTAAAAACTAAATCTATTTTCTCAGAGAAATATATTTCTTATTCAGATGATATACGTAGTACTTTGTGACGAAGAAATTAAACTTCATCCATTTTTTAGTGAGTATTCGTTGTATAGGAGTTCAAGTATTACGTAAGCATTCAAGGTAAGGAGGGGGGGGGGGGCCAAACTTTATTTTGGCTGACAGTTTGAATGGGGGGGCTAACGTTGACAAACATGTGAGATAGTTCGATGCAATGTGCTTGGCAAGTTTTCGACGTTTCCAGTGCGAATTCTTTTGATGAAACATTAAACAATGAAAGTGAAAGTGGTACTAACATTCGCCTACAAGCATATTAGTGTACATTGTAAAGATTTAAACAGTTATTTTCACTACGAAAAAACTAAGAAATTTGGAAATCTTACGTACGCACAGAGTGGAGGGACAGGCAATCGCTATTATTGTGTATAAGGCAAGAGGGAATCTGAAAACGTGCTTGCTTTTTTAATGCTTGAACGTCCCTACGCATCAACAATAAATACCGAAAATAAATCAGTCAGAATTTTCAAGAAAGAGAGTAGTCACTCTCGTAGGGTGTATAATTACACTCGTTCCTTGTGTTTCAGCCTCCAAGCCTTACATAATTTACATTATTATACTTCCCGATATACAGCTAGATGATCTTTAATAATTCTGATGCGTAAAAGTGGAAACAGAAGTAGTATGCTCGTGCAATACGAATCCAAAAGTGATGTAAATTTTAAACTGGATACGTAGTATGTGCATTGTGGTGAAATGCGTACGTTGGAAGATGGCTGTTTTTTTTTTTTTTTTAAATCTTTTACGGTGAAGTTTATTTCTTGGAATTTGCGTCCTTTCTGGTTGAAGTAGACACTGTGCTTCTCTGCGGAGTGTATATTCTCTTTAACTGTTACCGTAACTTTTTATATTGTTAGGCTTTAGCAGTGTTGTATTTGTAGAACGTTTTGAAGTATTCAGTAAGTCATTCAGGGGTGTCTACCACCCTGGAATGCTCAGGGAATTTTATGAATCTGGAAAACTAAGAGAAATCTATAATTTAAGTTGGTAAGTGCACTGTCCCGTGCAAGGCGGAGGTCGTGAGTTCGATTTCAACTGCTGGCCGGATTTTTTCAATGTTTTAAAATCCTCCATTTTAAAGAAATTATCTTTATTGGTATTTCATTAGTGAAAACAACGAAAATAGGAAAAGATGCTTGGACTGGGTGGTGGTGGGATTAAAACATGTCATTGGGTATTATTTACAGGTTTCACTGTACTGAGAACGCAGGGAATTTGGAAGAAAAATTATCATTGAAAAGTAAGGGAATTTCAAGTCATAAAATTAGTAGACACCATGGTATACATGTGTTGTGATACTTTTAGGTCCAGGTGTATTACACAGGAAACAGCATGCCGAATAAACGCACATCATTTATCGACGACAGGCTTAAAAGACGCCAATAGAGAAGTTTTGGAAACATGGTGTTAAAAAAAAAAAATAATAAAAGGTTCCAATTATGAAGTATTTTGTTTTTGTAAGAAGAATATTAGATGCGACAATCGTGAATTGAGTCAGCTGATTGGTCATTCAGAGACGCAAGTTCATGTTTCACCGATTACAGGCTTTTCAGATGACTTATGTGAAATCAAATGCTGTGCCTTCGAATAGTACTAATATTTCATCATTCACACAATCCCTTTTCTCTTGTTGGTCTGCAAAATATAATGTAAGAAAAGCGGAACTTCTGTGGGCAATAAGAATGGTAAAAAAAGTAATATTTATTTAATTCGAAAGATATTCGTGAGCTGTTTTTACAATCTTCTTCGACAGTAGAATAACTGAAGAGTTTCATCTCGAACGTAGTAATTTTTCATACCTGTATTGTAAGTCTGTTGGTCCAAATCTTAAGTTTTGATGCTTAATATAAAGGATTAAAATTCCCCTTATTGCATTTCATATGATCAACGCTCGAATAAATCAATAAAAAACTGCTTGACCTCAAAATCAGATATTGGTCTGAACAGTGTAACTCAGTTTTAGTTCACCATTTAGAGTAGCATTTCATGTAAAGATATAATTAAATCTGTGAATAATGTAAAATTTTCTCTCAAAGATTTGATGGAGGGTAAGTCAATATACAAGTCGCAAAATATATCTTCAAATTGCTGCTATGTGAAATGGTGTTATGAATATGTCGTTGCACTGATCATTTGGGCAAGTGTCTGTAGGTGACAACACCACCGTGTATCGTATACGGCGCTAGTAGTTACGATCTCGTGTGGCGGTGAGTGATTCGAGTGCCAGGAGTGTTGAGAGTTGGCACTGGTGACGAAATCATCATTTACCAGTTTGAACCGCAAACAAAACGCGCAAGTATGGAATGGAAACATCCCTCATCACCTAAAACGAAGAAGTTTAAGGTCACCCAGTCGGCACGGAAGGTGATGGGTCACCGTTATTTGGGACTGTAAAGGCGTCCTACTTGTGGAATTTCTGCCTGAGTCACACTGTCACTGCAGCCACGTATTGCAGAACCCTGACGAAGTTATACGGTCAGCCATTCGAAGGAAACGTCCAGGGGCTTTGAGAGACGGAGTGGCTCACATGCGGTCCCTAGGCTGGGAACGACTGGAACATCCGCTCTACAGTCTGGATTTGGCACCATCCGACTTTCTCTTCATCGGCCCACTGAAGAATCACATGGATGGGCACTGGTTCCAGGATATGGAGGAGGAGGTTACCAGCTGGCTTCGACACCAACCAAAAAACGTCTTCGCTCCTGGCTTTGAGGGATTCTGGAAACGCTGGGACAAGTGCCTAAATGTTCATGGAGATTACGTTGAAAAATAAACCAAATTTCATCAGGTTTATTTTTCAACTTTTATTTCTATACCATTTTGCGACACACATATTGACATACCCTCGTAAATAAAACTGTTTTCCAGATTGTCTGAAAACAGCGAGCAAGATTTATCGCTTCTACTGGACACAGGTACTTGTACGTTACACATAATTCATAGTGCATTTGAACTAGCGGTGAAAGAATTTAGAGAATACATTGTAGAGTTAATTATTGATGTTCATAATTTCTTTAAATTATCACGTTAGATAAGATCTCAGAAATGTTCAAGATGCACTTGGGTTCGATAAGGTAGTTTTTAAAACATGTGGAATATAGGTAGTTGATATTAGGTCTTGTTCTCAAGAGGGTTAAAGATCAGTGGCCTGCTTTTAACATTATTTCCTGCAAGAACTCACTAAAAAAAGACAAGAATCTCTCCACAAACTGTAAGTACAGAAGAATTATAAGGTGTCTCACACATTCTGTGTGATTATTTGAAGACATTGCTTTAACTTTTCACTAGGCTTGTAACATCTGATAAACTGAATTCCAAGGAAATATCTGATCGAAGAATCCTTGAGCTTTCTGTCATTGATACTGAATTAGGCGAAGCTGACTTGGAAATTGTCACGTAAATTTTGACAAAATTTAAAATGCATATCCAGACTGAATTATAAATAGGAATTACGAAGTTTTATCGCATGCTGTTGGAGAAACTCTTAAAGAAATACCGGTTGGGTTCCTCAAGCCAGACGCCAGGTGTAAAAGTTGATCGTTAGAGGCAGTAAAAGAACATGCTCCAAATGTTAATCTTGTTCCATGTTTGGATGTTGTTGATGCAGATGAAGGGTGAATTTTCCAAAGTGAAAATGTTCCTCACGATTGGTACTGTTCTGAGAGAGTAGATTAGTACTGGAGTAGAATTTTCTCGCTTAAAAATGATCTTTGTCAACTAAAATACCCCCACATTAATGGCCATTGTAAAAGCTGTCTTAACTATATCTCATGGTAATGCTGATGTACACTAGAACAACGTGTGTGTCTAACTTCAAATTTCCTGTCAGATACAAGAATTAACTTTTTTTTTTTTTTTTTTTTAAGTTCGTGCGTTACAGTTACCAAAGGTGATTTGAAACAGCATGGTAATAAGTAGGGATGGCCAGATCCGGATCCTGAAGATCCGGTTCTGCTTCCGCTTTTTTCGGATCCGGAAACGTTTGGCCATCCCTAGTAATAAGAGCCTTGAAGTCCCTATTACCAGAGATGGTGCACAATGCCTTTCCAATAATAATAATATCACCTTGATATTTGACCTACTTTTTTTGTGGGGGGGGGAGAACCTTTTCCCACCCACTACAAAGACTGCCTCTTCGTTTCCACATTGTATACCAAACCCTCGTCTCATCTGTTACGATGTTTTTAAGGAAATTTTCGTCATTTGCTTTGGCAAACTGTTCCTGACTGATTTCAACGCAAAACTCCTCCTGATCGTCCCGTCAACAAACGCGGCACGAATTGCACTGCATTTCCGTTTTTCAGTCAAAATTTCATGGCAGGATGCTACTCTTATGCCCACATTATCAGCAACTTCACTGACAGTTTAAACGACGATTTTGATGAATCACAACTCGAACTTTGAACATGGTGCTCGTCTATTGACGTGCAAGTTCATCCAGTCGTTGGATCTTCGACTGCCTGTCGAAATCCTGCCCTTAAACAAATTATAGCCTGCGTTTAGCTCAAATGTTTGGTTAAGCATTTGGAATATTTTCGTAGATTTTTTTTCCAAGCTTCACGAAAAATTTAACATACACTCGTTATTCTTCCAACTCCTTCATTGTTGCTTTGTTATAAATCCGACGAACGCGGTAAAACAGCCAAGATATGTCGCTCGGTAGCCACATAAGGCCATCTGCAGCTGTTGGCGCGGTATTAAAGTTCGGTCATTTTTTGAACAAACCTCGTAGATCGAAATGTGTAATATAGATTTCGACGTTATACATAAGATACACTGTGATTAGAATTGGTGAGGAAGCTGAGTCCTGTGATATTCTAAATTTCCCATACGGATTGCATTTGAAATGGGTCAATCCCTATCCAGTGATCCAAATAAAAAAAGTAGTTCCTTGACCATTTTTTAAAAATACATTTGCGTATTACTAACCTTACTTATTGACAGTTTAAGAGCTCGTGGTATTTTGTCCATTTTTAGGTGTAGAGGCGAACTGCATTATGCCAAATTTTAAAATAGTATATTGTGGTTATTATCCCACATAGCACAGGATATCGCAGGGATATCCCTTTTAGATCCACATAATATTAAACGAATATTCTAGATTGAAGTTTCAGGAAGATTTGTGGAATATTCTGAGAATATCCCCAAATAAAAATTGTTCTCCACATATTAGTAGAATATACTTAGGACACCCCCAGGAATATCCTTGGGATATGCGCTCATCCCGGACATTCAGATATTCGTAGAATATTCTACGCATGTACTAAGAATATCTGAGAATATCCTTGAAATATTCTCAGGGGGATATTCGTAGCATATTCCTAGAATGTACACTCATGCTCAAAATTTTTTTTCGCATGTCTTTATTTGACAGTTTTTGACAAATAATATTTTTCTCCGTAGTTTTTGACATTCGCTTAATTATTATACTTGTAAAGTATCTAAAAATGAATATTTCCTGAAATTTTGTCACAGAAATATTAATAAATAACGAAACTAAAAAGAAAAAATTAAAAATTGAGAAATAGTCGAAAATTTTTTAAGTCAGAAATGTGACAACATAGGGAAATTTAGAGGAAAAAAGGGAAATTATTTTCGCTCGCCGAAACAGTCCATATTGTAATGGGATATGGATACATAGGTCAGTGTGTTAAGCACAAAAGTAAACAAACAATAAAAGTTACATAAAGCTGACTAAGCATCCATAGGAAGCAGACGACAACAACCTCCAAGTGGCAAGTGTTGGAAGTACTGAAGATACGCCCACAAATAGGGATATAAAAAGGCCAGTCAATCACCTTTGAAGTTATCACTTCTTCGCTCCGAAAAGTGGTCACCTCTACCTGGCTTGGACTGGAGTCAGGACTCTCACCTTACCCCCCCAACTTAGGTTGCTATACCTTTACCTGCTAGCTCGGACTGGAGTTAGTATCCTTTCTAGGAACGATCTCCTTTCCTAAACCTAAGTTAAATATCATTGCAAGAGGTGATCCACTAGATTATTAATTACAGAGCCCATGTTCGGGACGCTCAAATTGTTATCTGTATAACACATTGTATAATATATAGTATATTGGAACTTTATAATAAACTGGTGTCGGTAAAACGTATATAAGCATTTGCTCTATTTATTCACTAAATAACCATTCTATTAAACGATCTTCGGTCATAAGGTCTCTACCATAAATATTATATCGTATATCGTAAAGACAGTGCTACCACGTCGTATACGATCCCATCGCTACATTACGAAGTAACTACAAGTAGAAAATCATTACGTGGTGGTAGACGCTCGGGTCTACAAAATAATTACAAGTTATATCACAACATAACATAGTGAAAATACTCCAGTTATAAAAGTGATTTTTATTATAGAGCAAAATATAAAACCGGCAAACCAGAAAATATTTCGGAGAATAAACGATAAAGTGTTCAACAGTGTTCCAGTGACAGTTATAAGTGACAAACAAACATTTCATGTGAAAAGTGAACAATTGGATAAACCCACCCAACTCAACTTATTGGACTTACCCCACGAAAAGAAGAAAACCCACCCAACTCAACTTATTGGATATACCCCACGAAAAGAAGAAAACCCACCCCAGGAAAACTCAATTGGTACTATCTGAAATTGAAAATACAGAAATGTTGACTCAAATGAAACATTACGCAAACAAAGATTACAGATATAATGCATGCGCTGTGTAACCATGTGACAGAAACTATTATATTCCCCAAACTGTATCGAAAAAAGTTATAAAATCTCATTTAACTTTCGAAGTGAAGACTGTCAAATAAACGGAGAGTCAATTAATGCTTATCAAGACGTTATATCGCAACGTCCTCGTGGCGTAGTGGTTAGACTTTAGACTTGTAATATGAAGGATCCTTAGTTCAAATCTCCTCCTATCCCTAAATTACTTTTTTTTTAGATTTTCTAATATAAAACGGGGTTATTAATTTTTGTAGTTTCCGAATGTATTTATCTTTTTTATATTCTCGCATTGCTTATAGAATTATCTTTTCTACATTACCAGTAGACACTCAGGAAAGTGTAAGTGTTGTATATTAAATTGAAAAATAGTAACTTTTTGTTTAAAACTGTATTCTCATGTAAGGTTTAGCAACAGATCCTATGAATGCATGTGATCGAGAGCAATTACACTTTCAATATGTAAACCCAACCCATATTAAAACTAGTCATGCACATTACGCTTCCAATTCCCAACATGTATTAGAACGTTATATGTATAAATGTTACTTTCAACTTATTTATAATATCATTGTCTAACACTTGAATTAGTTTTCGAAAGGTAACAGTGTAAAATGCCTACAGGTTTCCCCATTATTCTATTATTATTATTATTATTATTATTATTTTAGTAGTCCTGAGTTTTCACATGTAATGATATAGAAGATGAAATTAAAAAGTAATCTATTGTTCTTATAATTAGTTAATTAGCCAAACTTCTGACAATTTCAAGTTCTAGAATGCAAAAAGTCTAATTTAGAAATAAATTATATTTTACATAAGGATAAGTATGTTCACGTTATAAATATAACTAGTGTAATTTCTATATTCCACTTCAGCAATTTGTTTTCGTTATCATAATTAAGGATGGCTGAAGTGGAAGAGAGTCCTTTTAAGAGTTTGTTTTAAAACCAGAATGAGTACTTCATGCGTTGTAGTAAAATAGGAATAAAAATGAAGGAAAAATTAACTGTAAAACATTAGAAGAAGGTTATTATATTTCTGTGATGTAAGCGATCAACATGGTGCCAGCACATACTTGACCAGTATTAGACTTGTTGTTACGGTAAGAAAGACCTCTTAGATTTCTGCGTGTGTGCGCAAATCACAGCGAAACTGACATGCAAGACCTTCCAATAAGGTAAAAGAAACTACTCGGTGTTTCTCGACGATTGTCTGCCGATAACGGCAAATACTGACATTTATCTTAAACATTACGGGATTTATCAAGTAACTTTTCCAAATGTCTAAATAGTGAGCACTAGAGATGTTATTGTTTCAAATGTAAATAGATTAATTACACGTATGATTGCAGTACTAATCTTATAAGATAGTTTGTAGGGGGATTTCCATATAATATAGTTGTTCATATCGATTACTGCGAGAAATAAAGGAAAATACCTGCAATCACCGCAAAAGTCTTTTGCTGCCTGTACTACGAAAACAGAAAGTTCTGGGTACAGATGGACAACATGAAAGCGTAAGTCAAATTAATTTAAGAGCACTTGTAAATTGTGTGGCCTTTAATCAATTAGAACGTTGTAGCAACCCATTTCCGCTTGGTCGCAAAAAATCTTACCCTCTCCCCCTTTTTTCGTATTTTTTTCTTTATTGTTCGTCCTTTGTCGGCTATATTTTTCGTCTTCAGTTTTCTTCAAAGAGTTTTATTTCTCCAGATGACAATGAAGATTAGCCATACAGAACATGTTGTTTGGTGGAACCCTTTCATTGTTGTTTAGTGGGATTTTTATCTTTATTGTTTCTTCATTTTATTACTGAATATTTCTTTGCATATTTTGTTTCATTATTTTCTTAAACAATTTTTCTTTCGTTGAAAATCTTCAAAAACAAACAAAAAGATCTGATTCTTGTTTCATTTTTCGTTGAGATTTCGGGTGCAAGCCACACCCCTTTTCGTTTCGGGTTGTCTGATTTCATTCTCTTCTCTGATTGGTTGAGGCCAGTCAGTACTTAACATATGGTCGTCGAGTAGGAAAGGCTGTTCAAAATTTGTGCTGCCTCCGAAAGTTGTATAAAAGCAATATGACAATGCAGCCAATGTCCGGAAACTTTATTAATATATAGAGCAGCATCGACTAGTAAATAACAACAACTTTTGGGAGCTGTTTCTCTATATCTTTTATAAAAGAATCTGTGAATCGAATGCTGCAGTTACACCCTCCATATTGGCTTATGGAAACTCGTATTGTAAATTAATACCTAATCCAACCCTAGTAGACCATGTTCGTATTATCA
>JAGDQP010006685.1:17071-70927 GCA_022664845.1 Lepisma saccharinum | reverse complement strand
TGTCCACTTCCACTGGGGTTGTTTCTCAAAAAAGGCGTTGGAAGTGAACAGTCTATTGGCTTCTGAGAATTCCACTTATCTCTGAGAATTCCAATTTCTCTCCTCTCTTGTTTCTTTTGCCAAATCCAAAGTTTCCCACTTTCGTGTCACTGCTCTGCTTGGTTCCTACTTTCACATTGAAGTCTCCCATTACAATTTTGTAATGCGATTTGCTACTATCCAGAATCTTCTGTATCTCTTCGTATAGGTCTTCGACTTCTTCCTCCATGTGTTATGTTGTTGGAGCATACACTTGTATAATTTCCATACTGTATTTCTTGTTTATCTTTATTACTACCCGTGCGATTCTATCTGAAATTCCTTCAATTTCTGTGATCCGTGTCTTCAAGTCTCTATTAATTATAAAGCCAACGCCTGTCGGTTTTCCATTTTCTGTTCCTTTAAATTCCGAGTGTGCCCCGACGGTAGTTCCAACTGTTCTTCATCCTTCCTTCACACTTCTGCTAGTCCTATGGGGTACCATGAAGACTCAATTCTTCTGTTAGTGGTATTGGAAAAATCAAACTCGAGCTCATTTTTCGACGCTTTTGTAAGACTATATCGTCGAAATAAAGTATTTATCATTGTTTTTAAATTTTCATGGTAGGAATCCGTGAAATAGTTTTGTTTGTGTTACTTTGCAACACCCTGTATATAACGAAAGGGAAGTCGTAACTTCAAATTTTACACGAGATGCTGAAACAAAATGCTCCTACACAAATTTATTTCCACCAGAGTTGGCCTCGAACTGATAAAAAAAAATATATGGAACAATATGCAAGGGAAAATCTTATCAGTTACAACTAAAAAGAAATCGCATAAGTGTAAAAATACTTGTTTTACGAGAAATTTAGTTTGATAGAAAATCATTATTACCATATTCGCATAGTTTTGTAATTTCTTTCTGGATTTCGGTCACATCGCCTCTTCAGGTGAAATCTGTTGCTAAGCGGAGTCCAAATTTAATCTATTGTTGAGCTTTTTTTCTCAGCAGGAAATAATTGAACTTCTAGTGTCTAGTCCATTGGCATATATGAAAAACAAGACACGAAGAGTAAAGCTACTCATATGTGTAAGTGATTTGGGGAAGCTAAAGAGCGCAGGGGCGGATTTCGGCCCAGTACTGGCCTCTCCGGGGTAAGCCAAAAGTTTCCAAACGCATATCGGAACAAATAATAATAATAATAATAATAATAATAATAATAATAATAATAATAATAATAATAATAATAATAATAATAATAGTAATAGTAATAATAATAATAATTAGTAGTAGTAGTAGTAGTAGTAGTAGTAGTAGTAGTAGTAGTAGTAGTAGTAGTAGTAGTAGTAGTAGTATTCTGTAATGAATCGTTATACTGCCCCAAAAATGTACCCCTTCGGAGCAGTGGGCCAGGCCAAGAAATGAAACCGAAATCCACCCCTGCCTTCGAGTATTTGAGACTGTCGAAATTTCGTGTAATATGTAAACTTCGAGTATCATTGAAATAAACCTTAAGAATTTTTGGTGCGAAGCTCCCTATTATAGTTCGCGCTGTCTGTCCGTCTGTCTGTTTGTTTGTCTGTGATATCCGACGATAACTTTCGAGAACGGATTGCTCGATTTTGATGGAACTTTAAAATGTTCCCCTTTGCTTTCGTCAGACACCTATTGTTTTTGGTTGCCAAGTGTCCGGTATTTTACCGGACGGTTCGGTTTTTGACCTTGTCCGGTAGGACCTCAAAACCGGACGTTAAATGTCTGGTAATTATTCCTCTTACTAGTCCTATTCCCTGTTCTATTCATCTTATTCCGTGGAAAGTAGATTTAGTTGAATCTGGGTTCTAAAATGAACCGCATTTGACAACCGGCTGATCACGGCCCTAGCGAAATTTCATTCTGCGACGAATATGTTGTTCCGCCGTAGTGATGTTATCGTTTGCAAGGTGGGAGTGATGCCAATTTGGCCTACTTTTGGCTAAATCTAGCTTATATACGAAATGCTTATAGCCTTAAATGTAGCTTATTTTATGAAACTCTTGCCATTTTTGGCCTTTTTATATTACCCATTAAATGATTTCTAAAAATACTAATTTCTTCGAAAATAAAGTGTAAACTTGAAAAATAAGCCTCTCTCATTGCCCTAATAGCATTCAATATCATATGGATATCCAGGGGATGTCCCGCCGGGATATTTGCGACGTCCATGCGACATCCCACAATATCCAGAGGACGTCCTATACGTGTTGATCAGATGGCCGAATGTCCGCTTCATGGATATCCCATTGGACGTCCCGCGGGACCTCCATGGAATGTCCGTGAAACATCATGTGACCATCGTGATGGGACGTCCGGTGGATATTATAGGATGTCGCATGGATATCACAAATCGCCCAGCTGGACATCCCCAGGGTCCAACTATGACTCCTGAAAATGACTAACACGGAAAAGGTCAAATTCCGTCACTCAGACCCAGGGCATCCCAGTACCATAAAGGACCTTTCCATCTTCGTTAAGTAATAAAAGAAAGGACAAAAGCTGCGCCAAAGTCATCTCAGTCTCGTCTACAATAACATCATCCTCTATCCATCCACAAGAAGGTATTATTAATTGCAGAAAATAATCCTGCAATGAGTTTCGAAGTAGCATTTTATTGACCGTCTTCAGAACACGGAAAAAAACATTTGTAGGAAAACTGACCTCAAAGTACCATCTTCATTGACATTATATCCATGGTGTGATACTGAGAACACTTTACTCATAAAAAAAGACAACACTTAACAATCGAAGAATTGCGTAATATACCACAAGGTCCAGATGGTAAGCTGCTGCGGAACAATGCAGAAACTAGTTGCGGGTTCAAAAGTCGTCATAACTGATAACCGGTGAATTCGGTGAACTGAATGTTACAAGTAATGTCACAGAGTAGAAGCACTTGTACTTGTAGCAGTGAACCAGAAGTAGTAACCCAATAACAACAATTTCACAAGTAATTTTACACAAGAAGTTAGAAATTAGGCATAACATAATTTAAGCCATCCTAACAAGAGAAAAAAATAATCTAACCGGACTTTTCCAAGTCATACGCTAACCTTATCGGCTATAATGGGTGCATAATAGCCGGCCGAGCGGTCTGCGGTGGTAGGCCATCGGCTCGAAGGTTCCTGGATTGAGTCCCGGCAGTGGCATTGGTGTAGATTTTAACAGCTAAAGGCGAATCGTGACGGGTCGAAGTCCAAAGTTACTAGACTGGCCCATATAAAAATAAAGTTTTTTAAGAGTGCATAAATAACGTTCGGGACAAAATAGTTTTCCATAAATCGGAGACAAAGTGAACGTAAATATCAATCCGTGCAATTTGATTGTCGCGTAAATGAAGCAGCTGCCTGTGGTAGCAGCAAGACTAGGTAATGATGGAAAAATCTAAGCTGACTTCTCTATTCTGTCACAGACTACCTAACTGGCTGTAGTGGATGCATGGAAAGGTACAAAAAATAGTTCATATTTATGGCAAAATGAATAGTTTGACAAAGGTGACGAAAA
This sequence comes from Lepisma saccharinum, assembly GCA_022664845.1. Taxonomy (NCBI): domain Eukaryota; kingdom Metazoa; phylum Arthropoda; class Insecta; order Zygentoma; family Lepismatidae; genus Lepisma; species Lepisma saccharinum. Next base: position 67,365 of record JAGDQP010006685.1, on the reverse strand, counting down.
TAATCGGGTTGTGCAATGCATGTAATAGTAGAGTATGGAAAGTAGAAAAATAACTTAAAATGCACTGTGTGTGTAGTGCATTAACTTGCAGAGTATGGTTCATGAACAGACAATTGACGTAAGTTTCACAATGCTGAAGCCCAGTTGCAGTATCTGCACCCCGAAAACTCTCACAGGGAAGGGTAGGTATTTATTACTGATTGTAAGTTGAGTTAGATTAATTAGTCCCAGGTGGTTTTTCATTGTGGAGTAGCAAATAAATTTACTACTTACACAACGTGACAAACAAAATATGCCAACCAGCTATTTGCAATGTGCATAGTGATTTTTAAATTTATTTATGACTTTTAGGCATCTCAGGCTCAGCCCGGGAGGTGTTGCAAGGTATTCAGCTTGAGCCTGTTTGTAGGTACTATACCAGCGTTTGCCTGGTGTGACTGACGGAAACTCCCTGGAAAAACCTCATCATGCAGTAGGATAGGTGGCCGGTGGGCACGAACCCACGACCTTCCTAATGCGAATTGCATGGTGGTTCGTAATAATCACATTGTGGAATATTTCGAACTTAGCATATTTCTCACCGGCTACCTACACACTGGCTTTTACAACCTTCTTGTTCATCGGCAGTCATAATGAAACGATCTTTGTGCATTAGCTTAGGGTGGACCAGTTATCTACACTCTTGCTCTGCATGTTAAATGACTACTATAGTATTACATTTTCCTTTCTGATCATCTTCCCTTAAGCTTCCATTACGTACTGAAATATCGATCTATCATCATCCATTCGGCCTGAGCCAACCACTTTAAACTAAAATCACATTTAGATTGAATTTTTTTATACTACGCAATTCAGCAAAGTGTACATACCCCCAACGTCAAAAATGCTGGGCGCGGCAATTGTCTTGACCTTTTCGTGTAGGTTACAACAACAAAAATTTCTAGCTTTCACTTGAAGTTATTTCCCCCTTATTTAATGTGAGGTAAGCACTAAATATGTTCATCACAAAGGCATAATTTAACGACAGTTACAGCTTGGCGCGCTCACTTACGTGAAATTAATAAATATACAATATCCTCGCTATCTTAAAATATCTAAATGCACTTAACATGAACTGACATATACTTACATCTAAACTATGCGTAGTAACACAATTACGTTAGTTCGAAGTAATGGTGCAATAACCGTCTAATACAAACAGGCAGTAAACATTTGCCAAAGGCGAAGCTTGCTTGCGTGAAACAATCGACAGTCTGCGAGCGTTTAATATTACTCCAGGATATCGCAATACGACCATATTCGGGATCATCCTGTCAGGATATCCCCAGAATATTCCCCTACCGGTAGGATTTCCTACGGATATCCTGGGTATGTCTTAATATCCCGTGCGACATTGTGACATCAATGGGACCTGTTCAGAATGTCCCATGGATATCAGGTGCTATTAGGGATAGTCCTGGGTCTAGGTATGGTTCTGTAGTAAAGTTTGAGTATAGAGAATTTTTCTTCAGGAATGTTTAGTAGGTGTCTTAGTAATTATTTTTTACTTGGGTGGACATCCGTCACCTGGTACGTTTTCCGGCTATGACGTCATCAAAGATGGCGGTCGCTTAATCACAAAAGTGTTAATATTTCGGCTATTATTTGACTGATCACTATGGAATTTCGTTATTTTTGTTCAAGAAATCCTTAGTAGGGCTTTAAGTACGTATTTTAACTGAGATGAACATCCGACAAACATCCCTGCGGTGACGTCATCCAAGATGGCGGCTGTTTAATTAGAAAAATATTCCAATTTCTGGTAATATTTTACTGAAATTAACAGAATCTTCGTGATTTGCTTATCTCATTAATGTTAAAGAAAATGTTCTTGAAATTAATTTTAATTTAGATAGTCAACAGGCAAATTTTCCACGTTATCAAAGATAGCGGCGTGCTGTAATCAAAGATGGCGGCTCCCTAATCACAAAAATGTTCATATCTCGGCTAATATTTGACTGATTAATGTTATTTTTTAGGGTTGCTTAGTAGGGATCGTAGTGCGCATTTTATTCAGCTAAGGTGAACATCCGATAAACATCTCTGAGATGACGTCATCAAGATGGTGGCTATTTAATTACAAAAATATTCATATTTCTGGTAATATTTTACTGAAATTTACATGGAATGTTGTTATTTCTTTTCATTATTGCTAAACAAATGTTCTTGGAACTAGTTTCAATTCAGATGATCATCCGGCTAACATTTTACGTATGATGTCATCCAAGATGGAGGCTACTCAATCACGCATCGTTTTTTTCGTTGGTAATATTTGACTGATCAACATGGAAGTTTGTCATTTCTTTCAGGAAACCTTAGTAGGTATCCTAGTAAGTATTTTTAACTGGCTAGCATTCGACACATTTTCCAAAGAATCCTATGGATCTGAAGATTCATTGCAGCAAGAATGAGACTATAATATATATCTTGGAGTTTTCTAATAAAAATTTAATAATTTTTCGGTTCTTCAAGCCATGGAGAGTAGAGGAGAGCGAAACTGGTAATGCTTATTTTTCAAGTATATTTTGTGCATGTCATAATTATATTGTCAATTATATTTGCTTTTCTGTTTTAAAGTACGATATATTATTGGTGGTAGACTACAAAAATTACATATGCCGACCAAAACTGGAATAGGTAAGTTTAATAAATGCTTCAAAAGTAACTAAAGTTATTAAATTCGAACTCCGAATCGATCAATTTTAAGTGAAGTAATCACTTTTCCGACAGATTTTCCCCCTGTGCCCCCAAAGTCTTGACCCCCCCCCCCCAACCTTGACATTTTTGCAGTAAAAACCTATAGAAACCGTACAAAACTTCACTTACATCCTCCCAATTTTGACTTTATCCCCCCCAACTAAAAATCCTGGCGAAAACTCAGGTTTTTCAAATTTTTTACGAGCGATTATGTCACAATCTTAAGAGTATACGTACTCCTGGAGGGTGTCCGGTATTTCCATTTTCAGAAGTTGGTAATCCTACAGGTGGCTGAAAGTTGGTTTAATATTCGAAAGGTCCTGAGTTAAAATCCAGTGGCCAGCCATCTTGACTGAGGTTTTCAACGAGTTTTCTATTTCATAAGGCAAACGCTGGGTATAGTACCTAACAATAAGACCGTTGCCGCTTCCTCCCTTATATCTTTGTTCGAACCCTTCCTATCAATCAGCTATAATGCCAATCGAAGAACCTTAAATCGCAAATAATAGTAAGAAGAAGTAAAAAGTACCAAATGGGAAAACATTAACAATACTTTATCTTTTGGAATATTTAAGAAATAGTATAATAGTAACGCTCTAACCGTCAGATCTGTAGTCTTTTTTCAACGTTCAAAATTTATAAAACTTATAAATTACAGAAAAGAAGGCAGAAGAGATGGTTTACTGCACATTTTTTATTTGAGACTTACGAATAGGGATGAGGACGGAAACTGCTACAGCCTTATTAGGAAATATTAGGTTACATCCCGCCATTCGCCAGGTGAGACTGAGGAAACGACGGAAAAACTGTCAGGTTACCGACCACTCTGTTTGAACCCAGGACATTAAAAAATAAAGTCCATGAATATGATGTACACTCATGCTCAAAAATTTTTCGCATGTCTTTATTTGACAGTTTTTCACAAATAATATTTTTTCTCCTTAGTTTCTGACGTTCGCTTAACTGTTATACTTGTAAAGTATATAAAAATGAATATTTCCTGAAATTTTGTCACAGAAATATTAATAAATAACGAAACTAGAAAGAAAATGTTAAAAATTGAGAAATAGTCGAAAAATTTCTAAGTCAAAAAGTCAGAAATTTGACAACATAGGGAAAGTCGCAGGGAAATTTAGAGGAATAAAAGGGAAATTGTTTTCGCTCGTCGAAACAGTCCATATCTTGAGTACTATCTGAAACTGAAAATAGAGAAATGTTGACTCAAATGAAACATTACGCAAACAAAGATTACAGTTATAATGTATGCGCTGTATAATCATGTGACAGAAACTATTATATTCCCCAAAATGGAGCGAAAAAGTTATAAAATCTCATTTAACTTTCGAAGTGAAGACGGTCAAACAAACGGTGAATCAATAAATATTTATCAAAATATTATATCATAACGTCCGCGTGGCGTTGTGGTTAGACTTTGGACTTGTGGTTTGAAGAGTCCTCAGTTCGAATCTCCTCCTATCCCTAAATTATTATTTTTTTTAGATTTTCTAATATAAAACGGGGTTATTAATTTTTGCAATTTCCGAATGTACTTATCTTTTTTATATACTCGCATTGCTTATAGAATGGTCTCTTCTACATTACCAGTAGACACTCAGGAAAGTGTAAGTGTTGTGTATTCCATTCAAAAACAGTAAATTTGTGCTTAAAACTGTATTCTCATGTAAGGTTTAGCAACAGATCCTATGAATTCATGTGCTCGAGAGCACTTACACTTTCAATATGTAAACCCAACCCATATTAGTTATGCACATTACGCGTCCAATTCCCAACATGTATTAGAACGTTATATGTATAAATGTTACTTTCATCTTATTTATAATATCATTGTCTAACACTTGATTTAGTTTTCGAAAGGTAACAGTGTAAAATGCCTACAGATTTCTAGATTATTCTATTATTATTATTATTATTTTAGTAGTCCTGAGTTTTCACATATAATGACATAGAAGATGAAATTAGAAAGTAATCTATTGTTCTTATAACTAGTTAATTAGCCAAACTTCTGACAATTTCCTGTTGGCAGAATGCAAAAGGTCTAATTTAGAAATAAATTATATTTTACGTAAGGATAAATATGTTTACGTTACAAATATAACTAGTGTAATTTCTGTATTCCACTTCAGCAATTTTTTTTTCGTTATCATAATTCAGGATGGCTGAAGAGGAAGAGAGTCTTTTTAAGAGTTTTTTTTTAAACCGAATGAGTAGTTCATGCGTTGTAGCAAATTAGAAATAAAAATGCAGGAAAAATTAACTGTAAAACATTAGAAGAAGGTTATTATATTTCTGTGGTGTAAGCAATCAACATGGCGACAGCAAATACTTGACCAGCATTAGACTTGTTGTTACGGTAAGAAAGACCTCTTACACTTCTGCGTGTGTGTGCAAATCACAAAGAAATTGAAAACCGAGACCTTCCAATAAGGTAAAAGAAACTACTCGGTGTTTCTCGACGATTGTCTGCCGATAACGGTAAATACTGCATTTATCTTAAACATTACGGGATATATCAAGTAACTTTTACAAATGTCTAAATAGTGAGCACTAATTTGAGTTGTTATTGTTTTAAATGTAAATAGATTAATTACAAGTATGATTGTAGTACTAATCTTATTAGATAGTTTGTAGGGGGATTTCCAAATAATATAGTTGTTCATATCTGTTACTGCGAGAAATAAAGGAAAATTCCTGCAATCACCGCAAAAGCCTTTTTCTGTATCTTCTAAGAAAACAGAAAGTTCTGGGTGCAGATGCACAACACAAAAGCGAAATTAAAATTAATTTAAGAGCACTTGTAAATTGTGTAGACTTTAATCCATTAGGACGGTGTAGCGACCCACTTCCACTTGGTTGCAACATATCTTACTCTCTCCCCTTTTTTGTGCGTCTTTTCTTTTCTTTATTGTTCGTGCTTTGTCGGCGATATTTTTCGTCTTCAGCTTTCTTCAAAGAGTTTTATTTGTCCAGATGACAAGGAAGATTAGCCATACAGAACATCCCTTTCATCGTTGTTTGGTGGGAATTTTATCTTTATTGTTTCTTCATTTTATTACTGAATATTTCTTTGCATATTTTATTTCATTATTTTCTTCAACAATTTTTCTTTCGTTGAAAATCTTCAAAAACAAACAAAAAGATCTGATTGTTGTTTTATTTTTCGTTGAGATTTTGGTGGCAAGCTACACCCCTTTTCGCTCTGAGTTGTCTGATTTGATTCTCTTCTCTGATTGGTTGAGGCCAGTCAGTAGTTAACACATGGTCGTCGAGTAGGAAAGGCTGTTCAAAATTTACACTGCCTCCGAAAGTTATATTAAAGCAATATGATAATGCAGCCAATGTCCGTAAAGTTTATTAATATATAGAGCAGCATCGACTAGTAAATAACAACAACTTTTGGAAGCTGTTTCTCTAAATCTTTTATAAAAGAATCTGTGAATCGAATGCTGCAGTTTGGGGTCTTACACCTTCCATATTGGCCTTGACCGGGAGTGGACGGACGAAGCACCATTATGGCAGTTTGTTTGTGTGAAGTGGTGTTCATAAGTGTGTGAGGTGATTTGTTGTGGTAAATGCGGTGTTCAGTGGTTTTTCTTAGTTTTTCAGAAATAAATAAAAATATAATTACAGTGTGGTTGATACCCCATTTTCTGTGTGTATGCAAATAATTGAGTGTTTTCTTGATATGAAATTGGTGTGGTTTTTCTGTCAAGGGATGTGCACAGTAAGAATGTCTGCTTAATTTGATAGGCATCGGGGTCGGTTATCTAAATTCAGGTATGTATGTTTAATGTCTTGAAATTCCTCTTTCTCTCCCAGAAACCCAAGTCTGTTTTACCTACGTTCAGATAACTAAATTTCAGCACATTAAAATTTTGGTTCAAATGCGTTGAATATTTTACCTTGCACTATAGTTGTTACTACATTTCAGAATGCACGTTATTTTCCCATTCAGTATTTTTGTTTGCTCTTCCAAAAACTGCTATATATAAAAATTGCACCAAATTTCTACAACATATCCGTTTTTGTTAACCGTGAGATTCAGCGTTTTTCCTATATTTTATTTTGGTATTTTGCAAAGTTTAAAGCTTCTTCGTTACGTATGCAAACCGTAAGTCAGTTCGCTCATGGAAACTCGCATTGTAAATTAATACCTAATCCAATCCTAGTAGACCATGTTTGTATTATCAGTATTGATGGTTACGCTGAATAAAGTTTAAAAATAAAAATTACATACGAAATGTTTTAGCAACGTTTTGAAAATATCAAACTAAATTGTTGCCCAGTAGCTACAACGTAAATAAAAATCTTTTTGTTGAAAGAAATGTTATTCTTCAGTAATTGTGGAATTTTGACTTAACTGGACTGAAGTATAGAATGTCTACCACATTTTGGAATATAAAAGTAACTTATTTATTTTTTGAAAAATAAGTATGTGAAATATATTCTCTATTCTGGACACGTCGCGACTGGACTCGAACCCTAGACGTCTCGCACTGTAAGCTAACGCTCAGATGGGGATTAAAATAGTAACACTGTAAATACAACGGCGAAACCACAGATTGCAAGTTCCTGGCGTGGTGCAGTAGTAGTGCTTACGAAATAAAAAATACGCGTTCGAATCCCGGTGGGTTAAGATTTTTTTCTTTCAAAAAATATTTTTATATGTTCATATTTATTATTAACAATTGCTTGAGAGGATACTGAAAGTTAGGATGTATATAAATAAACCAGGGCTGGATGCACACCGAGAGAAGTGAGGCGTGAAAGAGGGACACGGTGCGTCGGAGTGAGCTGGGCGGTGTCAGCCGAGGGGGTGCAGTCCCCGGTTAGCGGTGGGCATACGTGAAAGTGCTGTTAACATTCTATTTCACATGTAAATGTTCTATTTGGTAGAAGCGCCTTTACAAATAAAATTCATTTTATCTTATCCCCAATCCCTGTGCTCAACTGATGACGACTTCCGTCATATTTACTACCTTAATTTTCGTGTCTAACTCTACCGCTTGCTCCATCAGTGCTACTTGAACGAATATTTACAGTAATACTTTTACTTTCTGTAGGTCAGATTTTGCTCATTAACTAACATTTTCTCCTTAAAGAAATATTCAGTAATAAAATGAAGAAACAATGAAGATAAAAATCTCGCCAAACAACAATGAAAGGGATATTTTGTATGGCTAATCTTCATTGTCATATGGACAAATAAAACTCTTTGTAGAAAGCTGAAGACGAAACATATCGCCGATAAAGAACGAACAAAAAAGAAAAAGAATGCACACAAAAAAGGGAGAGGGTAAGATATGTTGCGACCAAGCGGAAATGGGTCGCTACAACGTCCTAATGGATTAAAGTCTACACAATTTACAAGTGCTCTTAAATTAATTATAATTACGCTTTCTTGTTGTGCATCTGCACCCAGAACTTTCTGTTTTCGTAGAAGATGCAGAAAAAGACTTTCCGCGGTGATTGCAAGATTTTTTCTTTATTTCTCGCAGTAACAGATATGAACAACTATATTATTTGGAAATTCCCCTACAAACTATCTTATTAGGTTTGTGCTGCAATCATACTTGTAATTAATCTATTTACATTTAAAACGACAGTAACTCAAATGAGTGCTCACTGTTTAGACTTTTGTAAAAGCTACTTGATAAATCCCGTAATGTTTAAGATAAATGTCAATCGGCATACAATAATAATTTACCGTTATCGGCAGACAATCGTCGAGAAACACCGAGTAGTTTCTTTTACCTCATTGGAAGGTCTCGGTTTTCAGTTTCGCTGTGATTTGCGCACACATGTAGAAATGTAAAAGGTCTTTCTTACCGTAACAACAAGTCTAATGCTGGTCAAGTATTTGCTGCTGCCATGTTGATCGCTTACATCACAGAAATATAATAACCTTCTTCTAAAGTTTTACAGTTAATTTTTCCTGCATTTTTATTCCTATTTTACAACAACGCATTCTGGTTTTAAAAAAACTCTTAAAAAGACTCTCTTCCACTTCAGCCATCCAGAATTATGATAACGAAAAAAGAAAATTGCTGAAGTGGAATATAGAAATTACACTAGTTATATTTGTAACGTAAACATATTTATCCTTACGTAAAATATAGTTTATTCTAAATTAGACCTTTTGCATTCTGCCAACTGGAAACTGTCAGAAGCTTGGGTAATTAACTAGTTATAACAGCAATAGATTAATTTTTAATTTCATATTCTATATCACTACCTCTAAAACTCAGGACTATTAAAATAATAATAATAATAATAGAATTATCTAGAAATCTGTAGGCATTTTACACTGTTACCTTTCGAAAACTAAATTAAGTGTTAGACATTGATATTATAAATAAGATGAAAGTAACATTTATACATAATAATGTTCTGATACGTATTGGGAATTGGAAGCGTAATGTGCATGACTAATTTTAATATGGGTTGGGTTTACATATTGGAAGTGTAACTGCTCTCGAGCACATGCGTTCATAGCATCTGTTGCTAAACCTTACATGAGAATACAGTTTTAAGCACAAATTTACTGTTTTTTAATTTAATACACAACACTTACAATTTTCTGAATGTCTATTCGTAATATAAAAAACACCATTCTATAAGCAATGAGAGGATACAGAAAAGAAACATACATTCGGAAACTACATAAAAAAACTCCGTTTTATATGATAAAAAAAGGAATTTTAGGGAAAGGAGGAGTCGAACTGAATACCCTTCATACCATAAGTTCAAAGTCTAACTACTACGCCACGAGGACATTGTGGTATAATATCTTGATAAGCATTCATTGATGCACCGTATATTTGACAGTCTTCACTTCGAAAGTTAAATGAGATTTTATAACTTTTTTCGCTCCATTTCGGGGAATATAATAGTTTCTGTCATATGATTATACAGCGCATGCATTATATCTGTAATCTTTGTTTGCGTAATGTTTCATTTGAGTCAACATTTCTCTATTTTCAGTTTCAGATAGTACTCAAGATATGGACTGTTTCGACGAGCGAAAACAATTTTCCTTTTTTCCTTCTAAATTTCCCTGCGAATTTCCCTATGTTGTCAAATTTCTGACTTTTTGACTTAGAAATTATTCGACAATTTCTCAATTTTTAATTTTTTCTTTCTATTTTCGTTATTTATTAATATTTTTGTGACAAAATTTCAGGAAATATTCATTTTTATATATTTTACAAGCATAACAATTAAGCGAACGTCAGAATCCAAGGAGAAAAATATTATTTGTGAAAAACTGTCAAATAAAGACATGCGAAAAATATTTTGAGCATGAGTGTACGTGTTCGGAATGTCCACAGTACACCAGGAGTTGTCCGCATCTAACGTGAAGAGGCGATCTCGTAAGTAAGAAGACGCAATGTAATAAAATATAAAACTTTGAATACATATAAGTAGGTTTAATTAAGTTCACAATTGAACTACCTCCCCATTGAACGAAACAACTTTTTCACTGGGACATGGACAAAGCGTTCTGCTGCTCATTTGTTTGTTGTTGGTCATACTCTTTGTTTCGATTTCCCTCTTCCTTCAGTTACTTGAACCACTAGCTGAATCACTTAGAAATTTCCTGCTGACTATAACAATGCCAAAAAGAATAATACCTTGTTTAATGAAACTGGATGCGCAACAAAGGGGATTGTTTAAAAATTTCGATAAAATATCAATATATGAAGTGAAAAAGGTATTTTTACTATTAATTAGATTTTCTTTTTTTACTTTTCTTTCTCTCCTTTTACGCAACAATGGACACGCATTTCCTTTGCTCCCTTGACCAGGGAATATTTTTGCAATTTTAAAAATCAGAAGTGGAGTAGCCACCACTATGATTTTTTTTTTCATGTGAAAGATTCTCGTAAATAAGTATCATCCCAGAATTCTATATCAACTCTCAAATACAAAATAAGTTTCGCAAATTCCCTCCCCACTCTTTCCTGATCTTTTTTATTATCATTTCTTCATGTTTAACAGGTTACATAATACCCCAACTCACAAAATGATTTTAGTAAAAGTTTGTAACTAGGGCGCCAGGAACTTGGTTTCGGGGTCCGGGTGGTGTCTATCGCCTTCGGGGGGGGGGGGGGGGGGGGGATATGTGGGGGGGGGAAATTTGAGTTTGCAAAAAAAAATTATAGCCGGGGGTGGGGTCCGAACCCTTACATGCGTCCGCCACCAGGCCACTTTATTTTTTAGAAGCGCACCACTGTGCCAGAGTGTGCTATTTTGAATGAATCCTCGCTTTTTCCATCTGATGAAAATTCGGGATCTTTACGTACGATCTGATGAAAATTCGTACGATCTTTAGCAATATTTAGCAATTCGTAATATGGATGATTCCTTACCTATAAATATTCATCAGGTCCAAGGGCCTATGAAGAAGTTTGATAATCTTTTTGTAGGTTTCGCATACACGGTTATAAGCAAAATACCGTATGAAGATTATTCCGTTAAAGATTTTACAGAGTGTTTAGTGATTTTGACTCTGTACAGTCCACCAGTGAAATCATATTTGTACTGAAAAGTGGAAAGATATTTGTATTAATCTAAACAGCTTAAGATTTAATGGTATTTTTCACCATCATGTATTTTGGAGAGCGTATAATTTAGAGGATCATAGACTAAACTTAAAATCTAAAAAACTGATTGATGATGATAGGTGCAAGATGTGTGGTAGTATTGAAACCTTATTTCATAAGATGATTGTATGTCCTAATAAGAATGACATTTGAATGAGATTTATTCAAATTTATAGTAGAGTGCTACGGTGTACGAAGAGAAATATTGTTTTTGATAAAGTGATAATGAGACCCTATTATAAATTCTTTCCCTCTACTAGAAGTAAATTTGTAGTATGGTTAGTGGCCATAAATTTATTTTTTTACAAAACGCAAAAGGATTTGACGGAGGGTACCTTTTATGTTCAATTGTTAAATTACCATTTTGAACGAATTCATATAAATGTTGTAAAAACGGCATTATGCTTGTTCTTATAGAGCTCCTTATTAAACTACTGTAGACGGGGTAATGTTCGGTGGTGTTAAGTTTTCTTTGGCATTTAGTTTTATTAAGCTAGTTTGGTTTATGTGAGAGTCTTATGAGTCTTTGTTTAATTTTTTATATAGACGGTGAGTTATGGTTTATAATAAAAAATGGAGTAGTGGTTAAAGCGGCGCATAATCATACTCTATCATCTATCAGAAGATGGCAGATTCGAATCCGGTTCGCGACAAGTGCCAACAAGTTCAGCAGTAATGGAAGGTGAAAAAATGGAATAAAAGACAAGCTGTAATAAAAGTTAGTTCTTTTTCTACAACCAAACGTCATCCAGTTCATTAAAACAATTAATTCATCGCAGTGTGAACGGGTTCGGGCAGAAGGTGAGCGAGCGACATCTACCCGACGTTGCGTCTGCATTTTGATGATGTAAATTATTTTATTGTATAAGACTTAAATTAGTAAATAATGCATTGTTCGAAAATAGCAAGAATAGGTAGATGGAGAACTATTTAGGGACACAGTTAGGTTTATTTTGAACAATCTAATATTAGTTTTGACAACACTATTTTGCATTTTCCTTAAGTGTAACTTTTGCTATGTTTATATGTAAGTGGTTAGATTTCTTATTGTTGTTTCGAGTTTGGAATTGGTAAATCCTAGTTTTTGATCAACTTGAACCTATAGAATTGTGGCTCAAATAGGGTTAGTCAACTGTTAGAAATTAATATTTAAATATTATTACTGTTATTACTATTAATGCTATATGTTATATCGCTCCTATACTATTTATTAGTTTGTCTTCAGAATAGTTTGTATTGTAATAACTTAATTTTGCTATTTTAGTAGTTGCTAGAGTCAGTTTTTTTTTTCATAATTTAATTTGAAAATATTTTTTTGAATTTATTAGTTACGTTCCTATAGGTATGCGTAAGCGGTTAGAGTTTTAGATTTTGTTGTTTCGTGTTTAGAATTAGTACATTTTCGTTATAATTAGAGTTTTCGGTCAGCTGAAAATCATTACTTCTTTAGGGATAAAATTTAATATTCATTACTTGATTCTATATTTTATTTTTATTATTCTTTCATTGCATGTTATTATCTCGAGATTTTTGCTCTGTGATAATTGTGGGTAATATTGCTAATAACTCTATTTCCACGCATTAATTGTGTGATCATTGTTAGCATTTTTACCATTCATTTTTTGATATAATTAAATTTAGCTACTTCACTTGTCATTACTATTATCTCTTAATAGCTTTCTTTTATTGTATTAATTTTATAATTGTTATACTAGCTTCTATAGTCATTCAGAACATTTTGGTTAGCAACAAAATAAAAAATTACAAAATGATAGGAAATATATTCTAATTGTGTATTATAAGTCAAATTTCTCGTGTAGAAGGTTTATAGTGTCTCTAAGTATATTGATTTTAAGTATTTGTTGTTGCTGTTTAAAATAAAGTTATATAATTTCATTCTTTGGTAGAGGTACAGACAAATTGGATATCGGATCTGGATATTTAATTGGAAACAGATCAAAAGTGTTCTTCATCCGACCTACTCAATTGCTCTTATTTATAATCCGTTAATATGGTTTGATTCTTCGGCTACCCGAAGGGAACATATGGCTACTCCGTATATTGTAGTAATATGAAGTCGAAGAGTGTTCTGCTCACATTTCTTCCACAGTATGCGATCCCAGTTATTAAAAGCATCTAGGGTGGTTTGGTGGGCCCAAAATCTCAAGTTTACTGTCCTTGAGCCAAACATCCACATCTACGAAAGTTGTGATTCCTGGAGAAGGACCAACTGAATTTAATGGGTAAGTGCACTTGAGGTCTTGCAGGAATGTTTCTAGTGACTGTTGTCCGTGGATTTAGATTAAGAACATGTCGTCAATAAAGCGAGTTCATGTGAAAGGTTTGAGAGGTGTGCAATTGAGGTATTTTGTCTCTAGGTGTCCCATGAGAGGTTTGTGTAGAAAGGGGTCATGAGAGAGACCATGGCTGTGCCTAGTGTGGCCTGTAGGGGATGGCTAAAAAACCGGACACTTTGACAATGTGTGTACTGGGATTACCAGGTTTATTGATTTTACGGAGTAGGTAAAATTTAGGAGTTCTGGGATTCTTAGGACAGAGTTTTTCATAAAGACGGGCAATAACATGGATTTTTGTTTGTTTCGAGAAATAGAAACTTTGGAAATTTTAGAAACTTTGGCTCTTTTGGCATACGCCACCTAGACCACCAGATACGTTAATTTTCACTGCGCAAATCTTCTCCACGAGCCACACTTCAGTTGTAAGCTGATCACTTACGCAGCTGGTAAGTCGTTCATATGAAGTTTACAAGATAGTTTCTCTTTCTTGAAACACTACCATAAGTAACAATTCGTTTCAGACTAAAATATATAGCTTTGGAAATCTGTCGTATGATCCTATTACAGACCGGATTCTACATTCAATATACTTCTCCTTATATATTATCAATGTAGAAATAATAATAAGTAAAAAAAAGGTAAAGCTATCCCCTGTGCGATACGCACGCGCCATGGACGGCGCATGTCTTGATCTATGGTACGAAGTGAGGTGGGGTGGTCAGTCCCACGTTCGACCGCCTTTACCTTTCCAAGGTGCCCAGCAGTACCAAGGATACTCTGGTACTCAATTTGATAGGATGCCGAGTGGACCTCAGAGCGCCAGGCATGGCAACACTGTGAGAAAAGCCTCCAGTGTTCTGGCCGGGATTTGAACTCGGGCTGCCCGATTCGTAGTCAGACGCGCTAACGCCTGAGCTACGGCGACTCCTAGAAATAATAATAATAATAATAATAATAATAATAATAATAATAATAATTATTATTATTATTATTATTATTATTATTATTATTATTATTATTATTATTATTATTATAGGGTGCGTAGAGTAATTGAAAATATATGAGACTACAAACTAAAACAGTTCCAAATATTTCTGTCGAAGTTCCAAATATATTGGGATTAAAGTTTGTAGAAATGTGCAACTGTAGTTCCACTACATGTTTACTCGATAAAATCGTGTTGGTTGCAATGATAGCTTGAATACGGGATCTGACGCGATGACATGTGCGAATTAATTGGTTTCTATTCTACTCGATAATTGGACTTTACCCGGATAATGGCTATCTGCGGAGAAGCGGCGCTGCTTTGGGATTATTAGTCTCAAGCTCAAAAATGCTACACACATATTAGGGATTTAAATCAAGAGAGTTCCGACGCCACATGTTTGATGTCACATGATTGTGGAAATTTTAGGACAGTTATTGTTCGGGGTCATGAGCCGTGCGTCTTGTTTAAACACGTACGGTCGTTTGATGGTCATACTGTCTAGCCGTGGTTTAGAAACTGTTTTACCAGCTCCATGCAGACAGTAGGAATAACGCAAAAACATTTCTGAAAGAACTGGGGTCGCATGACAGTAGATGGGGGAAAATGGCACGATTTTTTCATACCTGGCTGTTAGCAAGGAGTCCATTTCCCAGGGCTATACGATACGCAGTGTTGCATCCCTTAGTTGTATTTTATAAAAGGCTACGAGCTGTATAATGAATTATTGAAGACTATACTGTATCTAACCCACACAAGGATACGACCCCTAGCAGAGATTGAACCTAACATAATACACCAGTTCACGATAGCACCCTTTCCAGCCCCTATTTAACATAGCAGAGATTACAAAGGATTTAACCCAACATAGTACACCAGTGCACGATACCAGAGATTCCATAAAAGGGTACGAAGCTCTTTTTCAACCACTACTTAACATAGCACAAACTACAGACTACGGTCCAGTCTCCTTTTAACATAGCAGAGATTACACAGGATTTAACCTAACATAGTACACCAAAGCTCGATAGCAGAAATTCCATAAAACTATGAAAGGGTAGGATGATTTTCTTTCGACCCTAAAAAACTACTGAACATAGCACAAATTACAGAGATTCCATAAATGGGAACTCTCATAGCAAATATTACAACTACGGCTACGAACACATTTTATACCAAATACACAGAAATTAATCTAGCAGAGATTACAACAGAAACCTGAAGTCAGTTTCCAACCCCTAGCAGAAATTACACAGGCAACGGACTTACAGGCACATAACACAGGAGTATATGCTATTTAACCTAGCAGAGATTTCAACAGAAATCTGAAGTCAGTTTCCAGAACAGGACAGAGGCTACGGTATTTTCGCCCACACATATTTAACATAGCAGAGATCACAACAGAAGTCTGAAGACAGTTTCTATACCTAACCCACACGGTAATGCGTCTCTTGGCTAAGCACTTTTAACCACAACCAATGTTCATTAGCAGGTGAAAACTACCTAATATGAGTATTTTGATACTACCTGGGCCCAAGTCAACAAGATGGTACTAAGGTCAAATGTCAAATATTTAACCGTGTATATCTCGTAAACGGCTAGACATATTGAGATTTTGTTTTCACATTTGCTATGAGGGCATCGAATATTATATACTAATATCGATCTCAAAGGTCAAATATTTAACCGTGTATAGATCGTAAACGACGAAGCATATTAAAATTCTATTTTACAGTGATATGTATTTTGGTGTACTAAAGTCAAATCTGAAGTCAGTTTGCTAACTTCGTCCCCCGTGGCCGTAGAATTATGAAACTTATAATGTAATATATTTTACTCTCGGGAATGTTAAATATGAAAACTGCATGTTTTTACCTGATGCCGTTTACGAAATATGATGGTTCGAATTTTTCTCTTTTGGCGCCAGAATTATGAAAACCTCAAATTATGTTATTTTGTTTACGGTAATGCTGAATTTGAAAACAACTTCTTTCTACCTATTTTTGCTTCCAAGATAGTGCGGTTCGAATTTTGCCATTTTAGACGCAGAATTGAGAAACTCGCAGATTATGTTATTTGGGTCGGTGATGTAGAATGTGAAATTTCTTCTCTCTACGACCTACCCTTTCCAAGATATGGTGGTTCGAAATTTGTTGAATCTTGCCCTTTTGGAAATAAAGTAATTTCCTTGCTTAAGTCTACACATAAATTCAAAGGGAATATCGTAAAAGCACTCTTCACGACATGCCAGCACACACTCGATGACAACCTTTGGAAAAGTACACTCACAGATAGCAATTGTTCTCTCGTTCACCTGCAGCAAACTAAGTCACAATTCAATTCTCTGCAATTTATTGGCTTCGTCGACCAATTATTACCTAGTGTGACAGTGTGTGTGGTCTTGTGAGAGAGAGCACGCTTTTTTATGGACTCCAACATGTCATGGCTAACTCAAATATGCCTTTTGCCTTTACTCATTGAACAGTTCGTATCCTATTCATACTAGTGACCAAGCTGGTTTTGGAAATGCGTAAGTATGTCTATAAAAACTAGGTAATGTCATCAGACGACAAGCTGTGATGTTTCCCGTGTAGTTGCAGAGTATTCTAACAATGAAGTCATAAGCAAATGAATATAAAAACGAGTTCCAGCTAGTTTAAAAGCATTTTAGTCATGAATATTTGTATGAAAGGCATGTACTAATTTATCAATCCATGTCGTATAAATTAAATTATGGGGTGCAAAACAGTTCAAGTGTTCATATAGGCCACATTTAGCTTTTCAAGTAGCCGTTTCCTAGTAGAATTAGAATCACTGCTTGTCCTTCTACCGAAACTTGTATACAGAACTACATTTTAGATGCTACTTAAAATCATGCTGAAGGTCTTTCGAAGCGGTCGAAATTATGTAAATTCGTCCTTTTCTCCTTGAAAGACATGCTATAAATACTTAAATAGTGACTCCATGTGGTCGCAAAGCGTGAAAAACAGACATCTTTAATCAATTAACCTTAATTCCCCGATTTAATATACACTTGTGCAAGTTCCTTCCCGAGAAAATCCAAGCAAGCTCTCTCCAATATGGCATTTTTCGAATTTCAATAACACCTCAAAAATTATGTTATAATGTCTCTATCACCAAATACGGGCTCTTAATTAGGCCGTTTCAGTTGTTTTTACTTAAACAATGACACTTTTCTCAATATATATTGTTCCTCCCCAATAACAAACACCAACTTTCATCTGAGAAAATTGCTTAAGAAGTGGTGTATTTACATTTGTCACTTTTTTTATCCTATAATTCTTAGCATATCCCCCAATTAATTCTTTTCTACGATACATTACAGTTGAAAGACTATTTTCTACCTGAATTACATGCTAAAATGTCTCTTTCGTAGTTAATATGACCTTCCGAAGTGGTAAAAAACACATGTAAAGCACCAACTATCCTCAAAACACGGTCGAAAGATGTCTCACATGTTTCGTATGTTTTATTTAGCCATTCAAAGCAACAAACATCTAATATTAAGGTTAATTCTACTTAAAACAGTACTGTACATTCAACGCATAATTATGGAAACCGCGATTTGTTGAAAGGAAAAGTATAGTACATCCATAACCGCTGGATTATAAGGGTTGGTTATTAAAGTACAATTTGAGGAGATAGCGTGGAATTCACATTTTATTGCTCCTCCAACACAACGTCGGTCTGTAATTTATTGGCAAACTGCGACATGCGCATTGGGCTTTTAAATTTTCTGTATGATCTGAGAGGCTGATCTATACGTGTACTTGTCGTTAAAGAACAAAGAAAATATTATTTCTTGTGTGTAATACAGGGTGAGCAATTGCTGGAAAAATGCGAATCTTGCATTGATATTACCTACATACATGTGAATATAGTAGAGCAATTATTACAATTACCTCGCTTTCCTGCAGATTGGTGAACGTAATACGGGGCATGGCGACTATATGGACAGCAACGAAATAATAGACCCCTTCAAGGTTTTGTGCCTTTGGCTATTATGAAAATAGTCCCTGGCGCGAGAAGCGTTCAGTTACGGTGGAAGCCCTGTGTAATCTCGGCTAAAAACTTTAGATGCAATCTCAGTTTTAAAAATCTCGTACATTTCCTATATTGTAGAATCACGCTATTAGCAACTTAAGTGCACATTTAATTCTCTGTCTTCATTCTTTACCCAATGCAATGCATAAGGCAGCAGGAAATACGATCTCGGTTTTGAATCCCGTATATTTCCTATACTGTAGAATCACGCTAATAGCAAATTGAGTGCACATTTAATTCTCTAATTGTCTTTATTCTTTACCGAATGCAATGCATAAGGCAGCAGCAAATGCGATCTCGGTTTTAAATCCCGTATATTTCCTATACTGTAGAATCACGGTAATAGCAACTTGCATTCTCTAATTGTCTGTATTCTTTACCGCATGCGCTACATAAAGGACGTACAGCAGAAAATGCGATCCTGTATAATTCCCATACTATAGAGTCACCCTAATAGCAACTTGAGTCCACATTGTTTTTAATCTTTATCGAATGTAATCCACAGAGGACGTACAATAGCAAATCTAACCTTGGTTTTGAATCCCGTATTAGACCCAAATAAACACGCAATTTTGAAGTTCCTCCGTCCCTTTAAATTACAACTCCTTTGAGACTTTCATAGTTCTGGGAAGCGACAATAGGTAGAGAGAAGCAAATTTTACATTCTGTATCACCGACCCGAATAACATATAATCTAAGAGTTTCTCAATTCTGCGTCTAAAATGGCAAAAATCGACAAAATTCGAACCGCCCTATCTTGGAAGCAATAATAGGTAGAAAGAAGTTGTTTTTAAATTCAGCATTACCGTGAACAAGATAACATAATTGGAGGCTTTCATAGTTCTGGCGCCGAAAGAGAAAAATTCGAACCATCATATATGGTAAACGGCATCAGGTAGAAACAGGCAGTTTTCATATTTAACATTCCCGAGAGCAAAATGAATTACATTATAAGTTTCATAATTCTACGGCCACGGGGGGCGAAGTTAGCAAACTGACTTCAGAGTTGACATTAGCACACCAAAATACATATCACTGTGAAAACAGAATTTTAATATGTTTCGTCGTTTACGATCTATACACGGTTAAATATTTGACCTTTGACCTTAGTACCATCTTGTTGATTTGGACCCAGGTAGTATCAAAATTCTCATATTAGGTAGTTTTCACCTGCTAGTAACCATTGGTTGTGGTTATAAGTGCTTAGTGGACGCATTACCGTGTGGGTTAGATATAGAAACTGACTACAGATTTCTGTGGTAATCTCTGCTAGGTTAAATAGAATATATTCATGTGTATCTGGTCTAATTCCTGTGTAAAATCTCTAGCCTAGAGGGCATATATTCCCAAATAATCTCTGCTATGTTAAAAAAGGCTTCGTACTCTTTCATAGTTTTATGGAATTTCTGCTATCGTACGTTGGTATGAGGGCTAGGTAAATTTCTACTATGTTAAATAGATGTGGGCGGAAAAAGCTGTAGCCTCTGTCCTGTGTTGGAAACTGACTTCAGATTTCTGTTGTAATCTCTACTAGGTTAAATAGCATATACTCCTGTGTTATGTGCCTGTAAGTCCGTTGCCAGTGTAATTTCTGCAAGGGGTTGGAAACTGACATCAGATTTCTGTTGTAATCTCTGCTAGGTTAAATAGCATATACTCCTGTGTTATGTGCCTGTAAGTCCGTTGCCTGTGTAATTTCTGCTAGGGGTTGGAAACTGACTTCAGGTTCTGTTGTAATCTCTGCTAGGTTAATTTCTGTGTATTTGGTATAAAATGTGTTCCTAGGCGTAGTTATAATCTCTGCTAAGGCTTCGTTCCGTTTTATGGAATCTCCGTAATTTCAGCTATGTTAAGTACAGTTTTTTTTTTCTTTTTTTTTAGTTGAAAATGACCATCGTACCATTTCATAGTTTTATGAAATCTCTGCTATCGTACGTTGGTGTACTATGTTAGGTTAAATCCTCTGTAATCTCTGCTATGTTAACAGTGGGCTGGACCGTAGTCTGCAGTTTGTGCTATGTTAAGTAGTGGTTGAAAAAGAGCTTCGAACCCTTTTATGGAATCTCTATTGTGCACTGTATTTAACGAACAAAAATTTAATGAGTCACGTTCGAGGTTTCAGAAATCCATAACGCTGACCAGTAGAAGTCACAATTACTTTCCTGTAGTAAGCTTCTCTTCCAAGACAGGCAGACATGACAATATTAATGTTAACAAGCTCGGTCACAATTTGAAGTTGAAACAATTTAGCTCTAATACAATGATATGTGCTGCATCTTGCAGCGACTGCCACCAGCGAGGCTCGAAGAGCCCGCAAAGCTCCGAAGAGCTGGCAGCCCCCCTATGATTATGTCAAGTCGATGTTCTGTCTAACACTGAGCGTTTTACACAATGTTACTATTACATTTATTACTTTCTGTTTCCGGTTTCTTTACCATCACATGAATAGGAAAATTACTGGTACAAAGTTCTTTTACTCTTGTTCTTTACGTCATCTATACATAAGTTTGAGAAATACGACTTTTCATGCAGTTGGTCACGTCCACCACACAAGTGTACCCAACGTGACTAGAACTTATCCCAATTATGTCTGGTTTAGACCAAATTGACATTACTAAGCACATAGTATAAAGAAACCCTTGTTTGTATTATAGCAACCAAAATATCCTAAATAAAACAGAAAAAATGAAGTCTTCGTCCTGACTCATATGTACCCTCTTATCTGTCATATATATGAACAGATATAAGTTTATATTCTTATTTCTCAACAAGAGGAAGGAACTTAGAGGAGAAGGAAACGATACCAAAAATTACATTAGATTACCCAGAAATACAGTGGTACGTGGAAGCAAGTTGTCCTTCAATTCCGTCCTCTACTTAACCGCTTGTCCTTAGGCTGCTTGACCTCTATGTATACAGATAATATTATATTAAGAAATCTCTATGTTAATTTCCTTGTCAGAATCAAAGAAAAAATTTGTTTCTATTTCCTTTTATCAAAAGAATACTCACACTCAGGGTTGATTGATTTAAATCAAAGTGATTTAAATCAGATGATTTTTTTTTAAAAAAAGATCGATGTTTTAAATAAAAAACAGATAAAAAAAATAAGCAGAAATAAAGTGTAGTATTATTAATCATTCTGTGATTTAAATCATATGTAAGCTTGAAATTTACCCTTTACCCCTTACGTGATAATAGACTCTTATAGTGTAAACCAAAACCAAAGTGATCCACCTAGGATCTGAGAATTATTTGATTGATTCATTTTGATTGGCGAAATTTTAGAAGAGAACGTAAGAACCCAATTCACATTATAAGTTTACAATCTGTATTACAAATGTTTTTATTTTTGTAATACGTATGAAAGCAAACGCTTGCTTTCTGTGCGCGTGTTCACGGGTTAAAATCCCGCCGGGGTCCATTGAACGGAGTTGTTCCGAACCCAGTTTACCAAAATCTGATTTAAATCAAAATCAACAAAAAATGATTTATTTTTTTTAAATCGTGATTTCATTCAACCCTGCTCACATTGTTTTTAAATAAGAATTTGAAAAGAGCTGCTTTCTCCTTTAATAACATGAATATCCTCGTTACCTGATTATTACCACTTAACCAAACAATAGTAATAGTAATAGTTTATTTTGAAATATGCTATGAGCAGCCGTACAAAGCCTAATATAGCATTATGTCAGAGAAAGAAAAAGTATTACATATCAACATGCACGGCAGTGCATGAGCCAAGTTCTTCACGCCAGAAAACGTTAGCACTGCCAGAAGCATGTTATACAGGAACAAGAGTTTATGGCAAAATCGACGATTTGGGGGCCCCGTAAGAAAAAAGATGTTAAAGATAGGAATATGAGCTTTTGCCGTTAAGGAGATATGGTAAATATGTGCAGATGTACAAAATTTCATATTCGTATCTCAAACTATGTTCTAGTTGTGGACCCCTGAAATTGCACATTTTAGGCTAACTGACTCACTCACTCACTCACTGACTGACTGACTGACTGACTCACTCATCATATTGTTTAGGGTGTTTGGAGTAAGCTAGAAACATGAAATTTGGTATGAAGCTAGAGGATGATAAGTAGATACAGGAAAAATTCCGACATTTTGAAAAGGTCGCCATCTTGGATTCAAAATGGCCGCCAAACCTAAAATTTCAAAGAATACACAGCCTAAACGGCTAAAGATAGAACAGTGAAATTTGGTATGAAACTACATCATTGGTAGCAAATTAAGAAAACTTTTTAAAAAATTGAAAAAGTCGCCATTTTGGATTCAAAATGGCCACCAACCCTAAACTTTTAAAGAATACACAGCCTAAACGGCTGCCGCTAGAATAATGAAATTTAGTTTGACAGTACAACATTATTTGTAGATTATGAAAATATTACAAAATATCTCTAAAGACGCCATCTTGGATCCAAAATGGCGGGTGTCATAAATCCATTTTCCAACTGCTTGAGCCAGAGATACGAAATTTGGCATAATGATGTATTATCAAGAGTAGTTTAGGAAAACATAACAACGTTTAAAAAAATTCACCATCTTTGATTCAAAATGGCAGCTGAAATACCATTTTCCACATCGTTCGAGATAAAGAAATGAAATTTGGTATGACAGTGTATCATCACGAGTATGTCACGAAAATATAAGAAAACGTTAAAAATGTGTCTATCTTTTATCCAAAATGCCCGCCTAAGCCCCACTTTATAACGACTGAAGCTAGAGAAACGAAATTTGGTATGAAGGTGTACCATTACGAGTAGGTTAGAATAAATTCGGCTCGTCTCCCCTACTAGGTTACAGTTCCCAGCTGGAGCCTGATTGCAATAAAGGGGTGCGCCCCAGCGAGGCCATCTTGGAATTCTGGGGGCAGCGCCCCAATGAGGCGAAGCGAGTATATACATTACACAAGTGTAAAAAGCTGCGAAATACGAGCAAAAGCACCAGGGGTGCAAACTGTCCAGTCAACTCCTTCAACCTTAAAAAGTGGTGAAATGGAATATGGATGAACCCAATTTTTCGTGCCAACTTCCAATACTCCTGCGTGTCCCACCAAGTTTTACTCTTCATAAACGTTAGCATTGCCAGGAGCATGTTATACAGGCAGAATGTGGACGTTTCCCCATTCGGACGCAGCGCTCTGGAGTATGAGGGAATATCTGCATCATGTGGCGCAGTGCACTGCAGAATCTGATTGTGATAAAAAGACGCAGTTCCTCCAAACTCCTCAAGTTCGATGCGCGGCCTGCCGTGGGATTCTTGGCGCAGCGACGCGAGCGAATCGAGGGGAGTATCAACACGTACGGCAGTGCATGCAGCCGAGTTCCACGTGTCACAAAACGTCAGCATGTTATACAGGAAGAAGAGTTTATTGCGAAATCAGCGATTTTGAGGTTCTGTAAGAAAAAAGATGTTAAAAATTGAAATATGACATTTCGAAGTATGACGGTATATCATCACTAGTAGATTACAAAATATCTGCAAAGACATCATTTTGAATCCAAAATGGCTGACTTCATAATCCATTTTCCAGACCGCTTGAACTAGAGATACGAAATTTGGCATAAAGGTCTATTAACAAGAGTAGTTTAGGAATAATTTACAATTTTGAAAAAGTTGTTAACTTGGATCAAAATGGCCACACAAAAACTTTTTCCACACCATTCGAGCTATAGAAACGAAATCTGGTATGAAGGTGTGCCATCACAAGTAGGTAACGGCAATGTAAGAACACTTTTTAAAAATCGCTTTCTTTAATTCAACATAGTTGCCCAAATACCATTTTCCAAACCACTGAAGCTAGAGAAACGAAATTTGGTATGAAGGTGTACCATCACGAAAATGTTTCAATAAATGGATCAAACCACCGCTATGAGCGTGCAGCCCCCGAGGCGATATGGGAAAAGGTCTGCATAGCATGGGGCGCTGTCCCCAGAAAGTTTGATCACAATAAAGGGGGCGTAACCCTAAAAATTTGAAGTTGGGGCGGGGCGCACACGGAATTCTGGGGCAGCACACCCAGCGAGGCGAACCTAGTATATATATATATACGTATAAAAAGCTGTGAAATCCGAGCAAAACATCAGGTGATGTTCGAGCCTTAGGGTTGGTGGTGGTGAATTTTAGGGCCGCCAGCAGGAAGCAAATTTGCTGTATCATCACAAGTAGGTTACAATAAATATGGCAAAGCTTCCCTATGTTTCAATAAATATTTCATTCCCACGGGTGGTGGGTATGGGAAAAAATCTGGAACATGGAAGCACAGTGTCCTGGAGAGCGGTTACGATAAAGGGGCGTAAGTACCCAAAAACTCGAAGTTAAGGCCGCAGCCAGCTACGGGGGGCGAGGACCTAAACGAGGCCGAGAGAGCGAGTATATATATTATACACCTACAAAAAGCTGTGAAATCCGAACAAAAACACCAAAGGTGCAAAAAGTGGAGCCAAGTTCTTTAGCCCTAAAAAGGTGTGAAATGGGAGACGGATAAGCCAAGTTTCTTGGTGACAACATGTAACAGGAACAAAGGAACTTGGCGCGAGGTGGCAAGGTTCATGATCCTCAAGCTATAAGGGTGGTGGGGATCCTAAAACCCACTACGTCCACCGCCACCAACCTTAAGGCTGTTGCCAGCTCGTGCCGGGTTCCTTTGTTCCTCTTACATGTTGTCACCAAGAAACTTGGCTTATCCGTCTCCCATTTCACACCTTTTTAGGGCTAAAGAACTTGGCTCCACTTTTTGCACCTCTGGTGTTTTTGTTCGGATTTGTCTTACAGTAATACAACCTTTAAGATACATACAGAAAGTTTAAAATTAACTACATACATACAGAAAGTTTAAAATTAACTACATACATACAGAAAGTTTAAAATTAACTACATTGTACATAGTGGAGTAACTAACATTCGTTTCGTGATTTAGACTCTATCCTCATAGTGTTTGATTATTCTACGTAGTAGAAAATCATTTTTACATATCGTTTTTAAACATGATTTTTTTCTCGTGTTGTACAAGGGTATAGTCCACACTATTCTCTCAAGTATATGTGAAGATTGTAATTAATTTATTATCCAAAATTTTACATAAAAAATCTTCGTCTATTTCATTCCTTCTTTCTTGTAATTTTTCAATATTGAAAAAAGCACACCAGTAGTCGTAGTCGTATCTAAAATATGATAGGTGGAATTTAAAGCAAAGTAATCTCATAAAACATTTTTGGGTAGCTTCAATTAAATTACAAGTTTTGGACAGGTCATTCCATATTGAAGACATATATTCAACCTTAGGCCTAACCAATGTTTTATATAACGTTATAAAAGTACCAGGATTGATAAACTCCCTCCATTGATAGAATATGAAACCTATTAGTTTCCTAGCTTCAGAGGTATTTTTTGCTACTTGTCTATTAAATATATTTTTTTTCCTCAAAAGTTATACCGATTTCAGTTGCTTTAACAATCTTTGTTCCATCTATTCTATATGCACTGGCATAGTATTGGGTTTTATTAGTGTAGCTTACAAAGAAAGTTTTTTGAGTATTAATTTTCATTTTGTTTTCACTACACCAAGAAGTAACTGTATTGATATCATTTTGAAGTATTACATTATCAATATTGGAATTTATATCTTTAATTATTTTTATGTCATCAGCATATAACAATAAATAATAATGCTAGATGCTAATAAATAATATGCTAGAATTAATAATGGCATTACTGTTCTCTTTTCCTCCCGATAGCAATTATGAATATTTGCAATTGACTCAAAGTTGATAGATCATTGATTTGACAGGTGGGAAAGGCTACGTTTTAAGATTAAGGTAAAAATAAAAATTACAATCAAACAAATTTCAGAAATTTTGCACATACAGCACCCTTTTCCTCTACAAAGGGTGTTCGTATGTTATGTCACTGTAGATCGCTTACTTTTCTTTTAGTTGTTATTTAAAAAAGCCCTAGTCATTATTTACTACTTTTAACTTTTGCTTTTATTTACGTCATTAAGAAACATCTATGGTTTTCTTTTATTGTTCGTCTCGAATATTACGGTATAGTGTCAAGAAGAACTTTAACAAAATTACCAAAATGTGGTTGAATTATTTAAGGTACTGGCATAGAGATTTATGGCCAACACGATTTACAGATTTCAATCCCGCTGATTTGGTATCTTCGGAACGTTTCACTTTAATTTGTTTTAAATGCAACTCTGAATTCTTGTTTTACTGTTTACTCTGGGTTTACAGATGTTGCTACTTTTGTTTTTGAATATATTTATTAAAAATAATTATTTATTTATTATCAATCCTTTTTATTTAGACATTGTCGACTAATGTGCCTACACTGTTACGCTTCTAACAAGACTAAATACTGCTTTTCTTCTCTTGGAGAATTATCGAAATGGTTATATAAATTGTTTACAATTTATCCTATCTCTTTACTGTTATGCATTTACCAAATTACTTTTTACTTAAATTTCACCAAAAAATTATTTAATTTGTTGACAGTATACCTATACTACAGTTTGTCGATAGTTATCGTTTATTCACTTTTATTATTGGACCCACTTTTATGTGGTTGTTTAGCTTTTGAATTATAATCGGCTATTGAACCTTGTGTATTAGTTAGTTACAACCCTTATCTTAATATTTAGCCAAGTTGTGTTCTAATATTAATTTATTTGTACTACCTAATGAATATGTCTATTAACAGCTTTTGTTTTCCTTTTAATTACTTTTTTTGACTAAAATAGTTATTTAGTTCACCTAAATTTCGAAGTCTTTTAATTCCTTTTATTGATTATTTCTCACCACGAAGTGTCTGTTATTATTTAGATTTTTAATTCCTCTCTTCTTTTTTGTCACAATGTGAATCCAAAACTTCTTTTAATGTATTAGGTTATTTCAACAATTTAGAAATTGAATTAAAACTCAATTCTTGTTTCGTCAATGAGAAACTGTCATTTACAAAATTTCTACTTGTCAAGACGTGTATATAAATTTTTATTTATTTTATTTTAAGTTTTTATGCATTTAAAAAAAGGTCATAGCAAATTTATTGTAGGTGATCTGATTTACTTTGGTCTACATAGTTGTTCACTTTACAACCTAATTCATTGACAATTTAATACAGAATAATTACTCACTTTTTGTTTACTTTTTTTTGCATTAGTTCTATTTTTAGACCTAACACAAGACAATTGATTTCCTTTAAAAGATGTTGACTTTAATCTACAATTTTACTGCAACATTTTTTTATTCATCTCCCAAATTATTAGTTACCTTAAACAATGTTCCTTTTTATATATACATTGTTTATATTGAGACACAGTGGGATATTTATATTTTCTGTTCATCAATACAAAATACGCTTTAATTACATTATTACGATTTACTCGGGTACGCTATTATCTCTCAGTTTTTTTTTCAGTTTCCCTACATGTTCCTAAATTATCTCTCAAAAAGGCTAAAAATAAATTTTACATGTTTAATATTTATTTGAGAAATTATCTCCGTACTCACCGTTTTCCTAATATGGGATTATGCTGTACTTTATGAGTCCTGTATTGGTTATATCCTTTACCTGAATTTGAAAATTCCAGTGAAAACAGTCAAACCCGTATGCTACGGCTCCCGACACTTGCTGATACAAAAGCCTCAAGATTGTTTCCAACTTATTCATAGATGGTTTCTTACGTGCATACAAATAAGCGTAGCAAATTAATATGTTCCTATCTGCATCTGGCAATACTAATCTCGCTTGTTAATAGGTAAATGATTATGTAAATGTGTCCACAGATCCCCAACAAAACTTTCAAGTAACGGACGATACACTTCCATGTCTAGATCATACAGTGTTTAAACAAACTGAATTATATTTTAGACTAAAAGTTAGTTACATCGAAGTCCCAAAACCTTTTCGTTGGTTTACTGATATTTATTTAATTTATTACTTCAGATTAACTCTTACTTTTATCTTTTTCCTTCTTTTTCGTTGCATTTATTTATTTAACCCAATGAAATTTCTATATAGATCATAAGAAAGAAGACTTGCTGTTCATTATTTATTTATTATTAAGTTTCAGATACAGCTAGAGTTGCCATTTTAGACAGAAACAAAATAACATTGGAACAAACTAAATAACATTATACTTGTGTTCGACCGGAACTACTGAAGACAATAAATCTGTCACAATTCTAGCTGACGAAAAAGAGAACAAACTATCTACAGTTATAGTGATCCTTTTCCCGATATGCCGGAAAGAAAAAAAAATATTTGTTTCTCTGTTCTGATTGTAGGGTTAAAGATTATCCCTGTCCCCACTTCTTTGTTTTTTAACTATGTTTTCTATCGAGATCTGAAAAGGCTTACTTTTTACTCGATGAAACTGTAAGATGTCTTCCTTATATTCTTAATGTTTATGTTAAAAACCTACTGACTTACTTAAAAAAATATTTCTGTTTGCAAAATTTGTACCCTTTAGCTTGTCTTATTCAAATAGTAAAACGTGTTAAAATGATGCTAGTTTTTATAGTTGGTACTGTAACTAGCAAAATTACTAGCGCGTTGAGCGATCCTACTCACATAACCTTTGCCATAGTACCTTAATCATGGCATTTAACACTCCCTTCAGTTGTCCTTCTTAACAATAAACGAAAAACTTGTTGTTTGTATAATGATATCTTGTTTTCTCTAATTTTCTAATTCCTTGAATAAGTAACTTACGCAGGTTTTCACTAAGTAAACTGCAACAATCATATAATAGTATCCCTGTACTGTTTTTCCTCTAGTTGCGAACCTCCCGTTCCAACCAGCAAAACACGCTATTTCCCTGGTCATCTCCCTCAAAGATGCCATAGCAAATTTTTATGCGG
This sequence comes from Lepisma saccharinum, assembly GCA_022664845.1. Classification (NCBI taxonomy): domain Eukaryota; kingdom Metazoa; phylum Arthropoda; class Insecta; order Zygentoma; family Lepismatidae; genus Lepisma; species Lepisma saccharinum. The sequence goes on along the minus strand of JAGDQP010006685.1, from coordinate 37,775 downwards.
AGACCTCATCTCCTACAACAAAGTGCTCCAATGAGTCTTACCTCCACAACCGAGTGCTCCCATGAGTCTTACCTCCACAACCGAGTGCGTCCACCCTTATGCTGCAAATACGTCTACTTGACTTTAAACAATTAGAATCTCTCTTAGACCCAATTCATCACTTTGGTAATTTCTCCAGCCGACCCAATACGGCTCTGCATGGACTCCCAGGCCCGAATTTACTATTTTCCGCAGAAAATCTACAACTAGTCTGCCGCCTCCGTTGGGTAAATTCTACAGTCCAACTCAATACGGCTTTTAACACACAAAAATTATGATACGACACGTTATCCTCTATCTCAGGTACCATCCTGGCATTCATCGGAATCCCTTTTATGTCGCTAACTAAATTCTGCCTATGCAAATTTTACTGTTCTCATTAAATACGAAGTTATACAAAATGTTATTTTCCCGTGACGTTTCCTTACTTTATGTTATGTTTATCAAAATGTATACAGTTTTTTTTTTTTAACATCCACTCTCTAGTTTCTACAATAGTTTTAATTTTAATATTCTTCAGCAAAATATGGGATAATACATCAAAACTCAATTCATTCTAAGAATATTCTTTCAATGACTTCTATTCCGAATAAATTCCGTGATCCAACTAAGATATTACAAAACACGCCGTATCGAAATCGCAATTAGTAACTTAGGCAACGAATTAACACAATTTTTATGCAGGTACAACTCTTATTATAACCACTCGTACAGGTAATAGAAATTAACCAGTGTAATGGTCAATTTTGACTCACTAGGATTACACTCCCTAACATTTAGGACGGTCAATTTCTATATTTAGCGTACTCTAGAATTGTAGTTTTCTTTTACATTTCTCCCGTTAATAACCGCGGTAAGAAAACTGAACTCATGCTAACTCTTACAATGTAGCAATTTCAGTTAATGAACAATAAGGCATTCAAACAAAATAGTATGTCTATTTCACTTAAAAGTTGGAAATGTCTTACTTGGTTTTCTCCTGCATTGCACTATGTAAGCTGTCCTAGGCATGCTGATCTTCGGTTCGATGCTAGCTGCTTGCGATGTTTCGTGGAATTCCATGTATTCTCGAACAACCATGCTCCTGGAATGAAGTGGAAAGCCTTAGGCCGGCCCAGTCCGAGTTCTGGAACTGTCTCTCTAACTGCTCCTGCTGCTGGAAATTTCTGCTGCTCTGCTTGTAGTCTAGGTGCAACATTGTAGACTGTTACCCCCACTACTGGTGCGTTGTGGTAAGCTTCGTAGAACCTCTATACGTTACATAAGAGTCATTGATGATGATGATAAAATTGAAGTTGGTCTCTAGTTTGTACTTCTAATTTTGACTAAATTGCTGTTGTCTGGACTCGAACTTATGATAACACCTGAAGTTGCTTGTGCTAGTTATGATGATCATTGTCACTATCTGATTTCTGCTTACTGTTTACTTTGCGCTGCCGCCTCCAAAATTGTTGACTTCCTGGACTGCGACATCTCATTGTCGGCTGTGAACCATCCCAGACGCTTCTACCAACTTAATTAGCCGTCTGTTTTATGAACAGAAATTTCGGTAGCTTAGGCTAATTAACAATCCGAGCCGGAGCCAGGTTCGAGGTTTCAGAAATTCATAACGCTGGCCAGTAGAAGTCACAATTATTTTATTGTAGTAAGCTTCTCTTCGAAGACAGGCAGACATGACAATATTAATGTTAACAAGCTCGGTCACAATTTGAAGTTGAAACAATTTAGCTCTAATACAATGATATGTGCTGCATCTTGCAGCGGCTGCCACCAGCGAGGCTCGAAGAGCCCGCAAAGCTCCGAAGAGCTGGCAGACCCTATGATTATGTCAAGTCGATGTTCTGTCTAACACTGAGCGTTTTACACAACGTTACTATTACATTTATTACTTTCTGTTTCCGGTTTCTTTACCATCACATGAATAGGAAAATTACTGGTACAAAGTTCTTTTACTCTTGTTCTTTACGTCATCTATACATAAGTTTGAGAAATACGCCTTTTCATGCAGTTGGTCAGGTCCACCACACAAGTGTACCCAACGTGACTAGAACTTATCCCAATTATGTCTGGTTTAGACCAAATTGACATTACTAAGCACATAGTATAAAGAAACCCTTGTTTGTATTATTGCAACCAAAATATCCTAAATAAAACAGAAAAAATGAAGTCTTCGTCCTGACTCATATGTACCCTCTTATCTGTCATATATATGAACAGATATAAGTTTATATTCTTATTTCTCAACAAGAGGAAGTAATTTAGAGGAGAAGGAAACGATACTAAAAAATACATTAGATTACCCAGAAATACAGTGGTACGTGGAAGCAAGTTGTCCTTCAATTCCGTTCTCTACTTAACCGCTTGTCCTTAGGCTGCTTGGCCTCTATGTATACAGATAATATTATATTAAGAAATCTCTATGTTAATTTCCCTGTCAGAATCAAAGAAGAAATTTGTTTCTATTTCCTTTTATCAAAAGAATGCTCACACTCAGGGTTGATTGATTTAAATCAAAGTGATTTAAATCAATCAAAAGAATACTCACACTCAGGGTTGATTGATTTAAATCAAAGTGATTTAAATCAGATTATATTTTTTTCTAAAAAAAATCGATGTTTTAAATAAAAAACAGATTTTAAAAAATAATTAGAAATAAAGTGTGGTATTATTAATCATTCTGTGATTTGAATCATATGTAAGCTTGAAATTTACCCTTTAGCCCTTATGTGATAATAGACTCTTATGGTGTAAACCAAACCCAAAGTGATCCACCTAGAATCTGACGAATTATTTGACTGATTCATTTTGATTGGCGAAATTTTAGAAGAGAACGTAAGAACCCAATTCACATTATAAGTTTACAATCCGTATTACAAATGTGTTTATTTTTGTAATACGTATGAAAGCAAACGCTTGCTTTCTGTGTGCGTGTTCACGGGTTAAAATCCCGCCGGGGCCCATTGAACGGAGTTGTTCGGAACCCAGTTTACCAAATGCTGTATGTCCCGTTCTTAGAAGCTCAACAGCTCGTTTAGGACGTTAATAACAATTCGCTCACGTATGAAAACGAACACACAGAAAATCTTATGTTTGTGTACAAAACAAAAATTGTTGTTTTGTAACATTACCTACTTTGTGTATTTGAATAAAATTATTCATTTCTTCTCAAACAGCTCAAAAGCAATTTATACTCAATAAAAGTATAAAGTTTACCTATGTGTATGCTGAAGGATGAAAATGCAAAGGTGCGTATCCTCTATTGATTTGACTTCATTAAATAGCTCTCATTGAATTCAATTTTATTTAAGACCTCTAGGCAAGTTTGGATTAGACAAAATGGATAATGATGAGAAAATTGGTGGAATAAAGAAAGTGGAAAAAAACTAGAGAACTCTGTGAAAACCCATGCACACGGTTTTTGTTCACGGTCCAGATATGAGCGCTATATCACTGAACGACCGCGGCTACAAAATAACCCGCATACTTTATGGAATTTTACCATGGGGTGTTCCCAAAGTGGTAGTGCAATTTGGTAAGTGAAATGAAATAAGATTTACCTTGTAAACTTAAATCCTAGAATATTTCGTTAGTAGAAAAGAGGCCATTGCGATTATAAAATTAGGAAGAGAGGAAGACCCAAATGTCATTTTAGAAGGAAAGTTGATACGTAGAAACATTTCAAATACTGGTTAAGGTATTTGAAAAGAAAAGGCTGACTTAGTAGCTTTCTCAGCGCTGCATTATTTAAATAAAAAAATTTGATTTAAATAACAAAAATCTATTTAAATCTAAATCAACAAAAAATGATTTTTTTTTTAAATCGTGATTTTTTTCAACCCTGCTCACACTGTTTTTAAATAAGAATTTGAAAAGAGCTGCTTTCTTCTTTAATAACTTGAATATTCTCTTTCCCTGATTACGACTTAACCAAATAATAATAGTAATACTAAAAATAATAATGGCATTACTGTTCTCTTCCTTCCGATAGCATTTATAAATATTTACAAGTGACTCAAAGATGATAGATCATTGATTTGACAGGTGGGAAAGGCTACGTTTTAAGATTAAGGTAAATATAAAAATAAAAATTACAATCAAACGAATTTCAGAAATACAACAATTGGTGTACTATGTTAGGATAAATCCTTATTAATCTCTGCTATGTTAAATAGGGGCTGGAAAGGGTTTGTAGCTGCATATCGTGCACTGGTGTGATATGTGGTGTTAAATAACGTAATTTGCATATATTCCTGTGCATCTGTGTAATCTCTGCTATGTTAAATAGGGCTGGAGAGGGTGCTATCGTGCACTGGTGTACTATGCAAGGTTAAATCTCTGCTAGGGGTCGTAGCCTTGTATGGGTTAGATACAGTATATGCTTCAGTAACTCGTTATACAGCTCGTAGCCTTTTATAAAATACGACTAAAAAATGCAACACCGCGTATCGTACAGCCCTGGGAAATGGACTCTTTGCTATCAGCCAGGTATGGAAAAATCGTTCCATTTTCTACAAAGTGTCGTCAGGTAACCCCCATCTACTCATGACATATTCCTTGCCACTTATCATCACTAACACCGTCACCGTTGCTGGAAATCTGATGTGCATAATCTTAGGATCATCTGAAGGAACTGCACGTAACAATCGGTCATTTTCTCTGTTCACCATTTGGTCCTGACCGAAGTTTTCCTCATCAGAGAATAAACAGAGCATGTCATGTTCCTCTTGGTTCTTCATCTTGTTTATTAAGAGGGCTCCTCCCATTTTTAACATTTTTCAAAATATTTAATATTTGTCCATTGACGAGTGATACGTTTTCAAAGATTATTTTTAAGATTTCGAGATCGTTGTCCATTGCATTTCATAGTAATTTGTAAGTTCTAGTGCGCTATGAATTTATATATTTGATAGTACTCTTAGTTTTTTTAAAAATATTTTGAAACATGTTAAAAATACGGGGACTGGAGCGAGGAGCCCTCTTAACTGCTTTCCACGAAGCAGGCGAGTTTTCTGCGTTCTCACAAACATGAAGTGTCTTATCCTCATCGCATATGACTTGTAGCGCAGGTCCTCGTGCACCATACATCTTTTGTGTGTCCCCCCCCCCCCCCCCATTAAAAAAACTGGAGATCCATCGCGATGGTCATCCAAATCTTAGTTTCCCTGTTCAGGTTGGTATCATGCTCCTCAGTAATGTGGATTTTTGACCGGAATTTCTACAAGAAATATTATATATACCAGGGTGCGTGAATATATAGTGCTTACAGTGACAGTGTACATATATATTATTTTTTGTTGGTTGAGCAAGATTTAGTGCATCAATTGAAATGTAAACAATCCTTGAGAAGTGAACCAATTGGATTGATTTTCCGACATTTCGTGAGAAAGAGGCTTAACTAGCCTACAGTTTTTGTTTTCAAAATTTATTGGTAATAGTGGAAGTTCTTTGAATATAGATGTGATGATTTTAGTGCATACAAGTGATAAATAAATAGGTTTTAGTGCTGAATTTTGGTAACTAATAGGACGCCATTTGCAAAAGCTTCTTACACAGCGAGCTCTTTTCACAGCACTGGGTATTGATGATTCTATGATTCTATGAAAAGTTCGACCAGCAAAATTTTTTGACTGATTTAACATTGACCAAATTTTTATATTTGGTGGGTATTTGTTATGAAAATATTATTAGCCAATATTTCGAATGAATTAATGTTGAACATATCCGAATGAATTGTGGCCTCAGGTAGTTTCCGTGTTTTAAGTGAATTTAACAATTATCAGAAACTTAATTATAGCAATGTATCCTTTACTCCCCAACATTCCAGGTAATTCGTGTAGTTCTTGTTCTCTACTGCAAAGTGATCTCAAAAAACTTAAAGATGAGGTAAAAACTTTAGAGAAAATTGTAGAATTGCTTCGTAATGAATTTGAAAATAACTGTGAAGCAAGCCAAAGTACTCTATCTGGTAAACAAGCTCAAACCTGGGTTGAAGTAGCTAGAAAGGGGTTGAATCGAACCAGAACTGACAAAATTCCCCAGAACACTACAGAGAAGTTATTCAAGACACCAACAAGCAATAAATTCGAACCGTTGGATCACTTTCAAAGTACAGGTAGTGATGCAAGCTACAAGGTGCCATTCAAAGATGATGATGAGCAAAGTAATAGCAAAAATTCAACTTACATGGTGAAAGAAGCCATACCCCAAGTATGTCCCAATGATAGTAGCAAATCCGTATCTTCTGTTTCTTTTTATGCTGACAGTCATGGGCGGGGATGTGCATCTGTACTAGTTAATCGCCTGGACAAAGTATGTGTAACAGGTTTAGTTAAGCCCAATGCGACAATTTCAGAAGTGACAAGAAATGTAATTCAGGATTGCAGCAAAGCCACAAAAAGTGATTTTGTAGTAATTATAGGGAGTACAAACGACGTTTCGAGAAACCAATCACATGAGGTAATTCATACTCTAAATATCATCTTGCCATATTTGCAACACACGAACGTCATTGTGTGTAACGTTCCACACAGATACGATTTGAGTGATAGTTCTTGTGTGAATAAAGAAATAGAGAATGTAAATATGCAACTTCCCCAATTATGTAACAAATATCAAAATGTTAGTATATTTGATACACATTTAATGCATAGATCCAAATACACACAACATGGCCTACATCTAAACAAGAGAGGCAAAAGAGAATTATGCCGGGGGATAATTGGGTTAATGAACAAATCACAGCAGGAAGTAGGCCCTAACAGGGATAATTGCAGTGCAAATGGGTCGATCTTGTGCGGGGAGGGAAGTTTTATGGATCCTGGTGTTGAAGTAAATGGTGAAACTCAGCACCATAGCGATGTTGATGGTAACAATGCTATATCGGAGCAGGTTGTATCTGTACATCTGCAGGGGCTAAATCCTGATTTGAACAAATCTTTAGCAGAGCGTCAAAATTATGTAAATAGCAATAATAGTGAAAAATCATTGGAAGGTGTTGTAGGTAATGAAACCATTAATAATGATTGCGGAATTAATCCCTTAGATTCAGGAAATGATAAATCGACAAATACAGGAAGAAGTACTAGAATAAGGAAACCACCAAAATATTTCAATGACGATTTTTTTATACCCAAGCATGATGTGGTAATAGCTAATAACAAGAACACAAGGTACAGAAACAATCTCACAGTGGTTCACCAAAATATTCAATCCTTAAGAAACAAACAAATTGTACTTGAGGTAATAACCGAAACAACGCCAGCCGATATCCTTTGTTTATCTGAACACTGGCTGGCAGAAAATGAGTTATTTGTTATTAATGGATATAAAATTGTAGCATAATATTGTAGAAGTAATATAAAAAATGGAGGCGTTTGTATATTTGTAAAAAACCACATAAAAACTACCCAGTGCAAGTTAATAGATAGCATAAAATGCGTTGAGAAACATTTTGAATACACTGCAACTATAATAGAAGGTTCTGAAGTAAATTTAGCCTTATTAGTTATCTATCGTACTCCTGACTCAGACGTCGATATTTTTCTAAGTAATACGGAACTGTTGTTAAGTAAATTAAGTCGGAAGTGTCCCTCAATTATAATATGCGGTGATTTTAACATAGATTTACAAACACCAAGCAAAAAACGCGAAATGTTTTTGAATCTCCTAAGTTCTTTCAATTTAACTGCGACAATAATATCACCCACACACTTCACAAAAACATCGTGCTCAACAATTGACAATATTATCACGAACATCAAACCAAATATATACACATCGGAAATATTAAACCTCGGAATTTACAGCCATTTAGGACAAGTTATCACGATTCAAAACTTTTTTACTTCAAAAAGTCATACTATGAAAATAAAAAAGAGAGATTTCAGAGAAAATAATATTCACAGTTTTACTGAGTGCTTAGAAATGGAAGACTGGTCAAGCATATTTGCAACTGAGTATATTTCAGTTGATGAAATGTTTAAGCTGTTCCTAACTAAATTCAAATTACGGTTCGACCAATGTTTCCCACATATAACCGTACGAGTAAACCATAAAAGGCGAAATAAATGGATCACAAATGGCATTAGAAGATCATGTCAAAAAATGAAAACCCTCAATTTAATAAGCAAACAAACTACTGACATAAAATTTATTGAGTATTTTAAAAATTACAAGAAGATTTATAGAAAGGTCATAAAGCAAGCAAAAAGTTCCTATTATGACAGCCTGATAAATAAAGCAGATAAGAAAACAAAAATGGCGTGGAACTTGATAAAACAGGAAACCAATATGAACAATAAAGCTTCAGGAAATATAGAACTTAAAATCGAAAATAATCAGATCTGCAATGACCCACATGCAATTGCAGAGATATTCAACTCTTTCTTCAACAATGTTGTAGATAAACTCCTTAATGCAAGGCCAAATGCTGCAATGTTTATAGACGAGCCCCATCCAATACCACATGTCTCAAATTCCTTCTTTCTTACACCCACAGATCCTTATGAAATAATTGCTATCGTAAAGAAATTTAAAAACCGTAGTTCTGCAGGGCCTGATAAAATACCTGAGTTTGTAATAAAGAGATGTATGCATGCTATTGCTACGCCATTGTCTGATTTAATTAATGCATCATTTAATCATGGGTAATTTCCAGAAAATTTAAAGTGGTCACTAATCAGACCACTACATAAAAAAGGGGATAAACGTAATTGTGAAAATTATCGACCCATATCACTCTCATCTAAATTTTCCAAAATTATCGAAAGTATTATGAAAAAAAGACTATTATCCCATCTGGAACAAAACAAAATTATTTCTAACTCACAACATGGATTTCTAAAAAATAGATCTACTACTACTGCTATCTTAAGTTACATACAAGAAATAGTATCTGCTATTGACAGTAAATCATATCCATTTTCAATATGTTGTGATTTAAGCAAAGCCTTCGATTGTGTTAATCATTCACTACTTTTATCGAAATTGTCTTCCTATGGGATACGCGGAACTACTAATGAATGGTTTTCATCGTATTTAAAAAATCGACATCAGTATGTTGAACTCACATACACGGATCAAAACATGCATAAACAAAAAAATATCATCCAAACCCTCCCTTGTCAATTTAGGTGTTCCTCAAGGATCAGTTCTGGGTCCGTTACTTTTCCTCATATACATAAATGATCTTCCATCACATATTGACCAAGGGACTATGGTCTTGTATGCTGATGATACCAATAACCTAATTAAAGGCAGTAATGCTTCAGAACTGCAAGAAAACATAAATGCTGCTTCCAATAAACTTGAAAAATGGTTCTATCATAATAATTTAATCCTAAATGCCAATAAAACTAATTGTCTTTTTTTCTTTCCTTCGTATACTGCTGTCCCAGCTTATCCCAAATTAACCATAAGTAACACCACCACAGAATGTGTTTCAAGTACTAAGTTTTTAGGGCTATATATTGACAACAAACTAAGTTGGAAAACGCATATAACAAATTTATGTCGTACACTATCCTCTAATATCTTCTTAATAAGATCTCTCTCAACTGTTCTAAATAAAAAGGCATTGATATCCTTATATTATGGTACATTTTATTCGAGAGCAAAATATGGTATTCTCTTTTGGGGATCCTCAAGTGGGCTATTGACAGTTTTTAGACTACAAAAAAAAGTTATTCGAATCATTACACACATACATTTACGTGCGAGCTGCAGACAAATTTTCAAGAAATTAAATTGGCTAACAGTTCCATGTTTGTACATATACGTGGTGTTAAAGCTGATAAAAAGTAACCTTGATGGCTACATTACACACTCTGATATACATAGACACGACACAAGAATGAAAAATGATCTTAGACAAATGTCCCACAGAACAAAAATTTTCGAAAGATCACCGCATTACTTCGGTATAGCCCTATACAATAAATTGCCACAAACTTTAAAAAAAACATTAAGGATATCAATATATTTTGTCGTGAAGTTAGGAAAATGTTGACAAACAAAATTTACTATACAGTTGATGAGTACTTGCAAGACTAAATATTATAAGGGTAAAGAAAATAGGTGGTAATGAAAGTGAATTATGTCGAAAAACTGCTACAAAACTTAATTTTCTATGTATTCTATGTAATCTAAGAAAATATGTATTCTTATTATGGACATGTTCTATACCATATGTGCAAATGAGTACAATGTATTGGTCTAAGGAACGCAATAAATCAAATATGTTACAAATGGAATTTTGGACGTTATCATAAATAATATTTTGCACGTGCTTTATAAACGCTAGTGTTTAATAGTGTCCGAAGTGTGAGCATGACCTTCTCATTTCGATTCGGAAGCCACATTCTCCCGGGAAGCTTCCAATTCGTTTTGCACTTCGTGCAAATAATCTGGCAACTTTCCGAAACGTCGCAATCCCAAAGCAACCGTGTTCAGCGCAGGCGGTAGCGCTCCTCTTCATCTGATGCGTCAAGTTATATTCGGCCACGATGCACTTTAACCGATCCAAGACTCACTGATTTAAATGCAAGTTATTTAAATCATGATTTAAATCGCGATTTAAATCAGATGATTTTTTAAATTCGTAATTTAAATCAATATTAATGTTTATTAAAAATAGAAATAAACTGCAGTATTTCTAAGCATCCTGTGGCTCGAATTGTATTACCTTCTAGTCCTTACTCGATGATAGGCTCTTAGTAATGTAAACCCAAATCAAAAGATGGACCAAAAAAACTATTTAATTTCTTTATAAATTGCTCAGAAAGAATTTATACTTAATGGAACTATAAAGTTTAGCTATGTTTATACTGAAGAATGAAAATGCAAAGCTGTGTATCCACTTTTGTTTTGACTATATTAAGTATCTCATTGATTTGTATTTAATTTAGATCCTTTCGGAGACTTTGGCTCAGGCTGGATGAATGATGATGGGAGAATTGGTGGAATGAAGAAAGTGGGAAGAAACGGGAGAACCCAGAGAAAACCCACGCATACGGTTCTTGTCCACCACGAAGCCCACTTTGCATCAGCCGGAATCAAATAGGGGACCTTATGCACCTGACATTAACGCTCTATCACTGCGCCATCGCGGTCCAAAACTAGCTCTCGTATTTCCCGCAATATTGTCATAGGGCATAGGGTGTTCCCAAACTGATAGTACAATTTTAAAGGGCGAAAATTCTTAACGAGATGAATTAAAATAGAACTTAGTAAACTTGAATCTAAGAAAATTTCGTTTGGGAGGTGTAGCCTGAAGAAAAAGGGTAATTGCGATTATAAAATTTGCTATTACTTAGGAAGAAAAGAAGTTACTGTCTTCATTGTAGATGCAAAGCTCATCCGTAGACCCCTTTCATGCACATTCCGCATGTCGCTGGATTAGGTGGGGAAAATGAAAGAAGAAATAGGTGGGTAGTATTGCCAGTTTGCATGCGATAGGAAAACCTCTGAGCAACTGGACTTAAGAACGTCTGGCAACATACGGCTGAAAAATGCAGCTACATTATTTACATAAACAAACGGCTCGCTTTTTCTAAAACATGAACGCCTGTTTTACAGAACGCAACAGCAGAGAATGTCGCCGCAGGTGCACAAAAGCACCCATTTGCTTCTAGTGTTTTACAGAATGCGTTGTTTGTGCTGCCTTCTTGTCGCGAGAGTGAAACGCCGTGCATGAAAGACTCGTAAAAACATTTAAAAACTTTTTCGGACTTACAGAGTGTACACCTGTTGGAAACCACTTAATTCAACGTATATCGACGAAAGTAACGTAGAAGTTTTCTACATGTTCACTTTGCTTTGTAAAATGTACCGTCAGTCAATAACAGCATATCTTCTTTCCATTTCAAATTACAAGTTATTTTCACTAACAGACTACTTTTCATGACTATCTTCTCTAGCGAAGCGTAAGGTCCACGTGTTTGTTGATTCACTTTAGTTTTAACTGCTTAAGATATTTGAAAAAGAAAATTAACTTAGAAGCCTTTTTTAGTGCCACAAGTTATTTAAATTTAAAAATAATGTTTAAATAAAAGATCGATTTAAATAAATTACAATCTGAAAATTTAAAAAATAGTTTTTTGTTTTTTTTCAAGACTGCCGATAACGCAAATACATTAGTTGCAAAGAAACTATGAAGTAGACATCTCATGTCCTCAAATACGCTACCCACCATGTACTATTAACGTGGTGATAGTATGTTGGCGTGCAGACTTGGTTTCTGGAAAGCCCTCTGATCGAATCTCGGGACCATCACCACAATATTTGTCATGTTATTCGTTAATCCCAAGAATAGAATATTGAATATTGGGATGACACCTTAAATGGAGGTTTGGACCTCCCTCTTCTGATTTCCTTGGACGAGTAAAGGTTTGACCGGAGGTAAGTATACACCAGAAATATTAGAAAGGACTGAAAAAAAAAATGGTACTCAGTGGTACGTTACTGCCTTCTACTAGGAGATCCAGGGTTCGAATACAGGGTTGGCAGACTTTCCTGGAGGTTTCACTGCTTTCCTTAATCACAATAAGCAAATCATGCATTTCATATACCAATTCACACATCTGACATTAGCAGCCTAGGATTGCCCGACATCCAGACGATACTGTTTCTCGGCAATAAAAACAAAAAAAAACTAATAATAATAATATTGTCTTTATTGTAGCAGGCGTACTGTGACCTCAAACGCCGGTTTTACAAGTAACATTACCAGGAAACGTTAAAATTAAGAAAAATTTCTAGCGCAGAAAAATTACTAGCGGCCATGACCGGGTCTCAAACCCAGATCTGCGAGTTGCCGAGTGGATATTCTGTCCGTTACATCAACATGGGACGACCTCACTGATACGCTGAGAGAGGGTAGGGGCGATGGAACATTCTATATAAATAAGAGAATTTGCGGTACCGTTGTGTTTATATATATAAACTTTTCTTCAGTCACACCACCCAAATGCTGGGATGGCACCTTCAACAGTCCTTGCCGACTCCTTCCCTATCCCGGCCTGAGCCTTAGATACCTAAACGCTATAAATAAAAAACAATCAAATTCAACTAATAGAAAATATGATTCTGTAAATAATTACATTCTTTTAAGTGTGTTAGCTACCAATAATATACTACTGTAACAGTTATTTTAAAGATTTCTTTGACTGTTGAAACCTTTTCGCTTTATTTCTCCAGAGACAAGAAATTTAATATGTTTTTGTGGAAAAGAGAGATGACACAAACTATTATCTACCAATTTTAGTCGAAATTTGGAAAAATACCATTTTCCAAACAAAAAAGCCGTGAAAAAAACTCAGGTTTTCATCCAAAAGATTTTTTTTTTTAGCCCTTGAATCTCTATTGTCCATATCATACCATACCGAACGCTCTCTCCCATATGCTCTTGCTGTTTTGTGCACCCGCACCTGCTTCTCTGCATTATTTCAGTAGCCTCTCCTTAGATCTCACTAGCCTCAACCGTAAACAATTGGTCCGTGCCACAAATCACACAAATTCCAATCGGCCTCCCCGCGAAGCTCCCTCCAGTTCCACTCTTCTCAGTCAGTACCTACCACCCGATCCTTGAGGCCCTGCCAAAGCCCCTCTGGCCCACGCCATAGTTACTGTGTCACCCGAAACTGGGAGAGATTTTCGGTCATGCTCCAAAATAGTCTACCGCAGATCCCCAAATATCAACACGATTCTCACTAGAACCGGAGCCATTCCACAAACACACACACACACACCCGCCCCTCAAACCTGGCAAGTGAAACAGACCCCGTTGCAGAACCTATCTCATTTTAATCATAGTCTGTCCTTAGAACATCCCATCATTCACAAAATTACTTTTTACGAAACTCCGGTAGTTGCATATATTACAACCCAATTTACCTCTTACCAGTGGCTGATGTAGAGAGAAGCACACCCAAAAATACTTTATTTTTATAGCATTATTTCAACTATTTATCTCAAAAAGCTTCTAATTTATGGAAGAAACAAATTTTTGCTGATTCTAATATCATATTTCATGATAAAATTTAGAAATATGAGGTGAAAATATGATAAAAATTATACATAAAAATATATAGCGTGATAATATTGAAAACATCCCTGGCCTATTCCAGGGAGAGAGACTCAAGGGTGAGCCGCTGCGCATAGGGAGGTGGGCGTGCTAGTTATGATGACGTAAGTCACGGGGAACAGGCAGACATTGCATTCCACGGAATACCCAGCTTTCACTATTGATTATTGAGTAAGCAAGTGTTGTGTGCAAAGTATTTTTTGTACTTTGTGAAGTTCATGTCTTTTTAAAAAGTCAGTTTTTTTTTCTTTTTTTTTTAAAAAAAATGACAAAGCGTATAGGAAGGAAGATAGGTTTCATTTATGTGCTTTATTTTTTTCAAGAAGCTACTGTTTACGTTGGAGGTTTGCACGCGGTAATGTACATAGTTAGTTCAAATTAAGTTGATTTTTATAAAGTTACAATTTGGTATTATTCTGTGGTCATTTGGAACTGAAGAAAAGAGGTGACATTAGCGTGTTTCTGTGAAATGCAAGTTGAATTTTTGTCTTGTTGTGTGTGTATGTGTGTGAACTCTCCATCTGTAATATTTTCAAAAAGTTAGTTCTTATATATGTTTGTAGCGACTGTATAGGCAATGCAAATTAAGCTAAAATATTAACTAAGATTTAGACTTAACGGTTATAGCCAGATTAATCGGGGTAAATTTGGAGAAGACAATGCCGTATTGTGCTGTATTTTGCTGTTTTAATAGCAGCCAGAAGGAAAGTGATCCACCCATCAAATTTCACTGTTTTCCTAGAGACTAGTACTTAAGGAAAACGCGTTTAAGAGGGAAGATAACTTTAATTTTAAAAAATGAAAGGAATTGGTTTCGGAACATTTTCATTTTGACACTTTCTTTGAACCACTTCAACACACCCTATATGTGTGTGTTCAACGCACATAAATAACGATTTATTTTAATTATACGTATGTACAAAACTGACACATCGTAGTAATATAGATGATCTAAGAAAATTATACTAGATAACTATTTCAATACACTTAACCTCACTCCCAATGGCACGGTAGAAATTTTTCTACAGTTAAGTAGTTTCTTTGACGACAGTTTTTTAACGATTACATCTTCAACAGTTCGGTTTTATTATGGTAAGTTGATTCTTCATCATCATAAAAAAAAAATTTCACCAGGATACTCGTTTGCTAACTTTCTGCGAGTACTGTCACTAGCTTTTTTTGTTTCTAAGGATATTTTCAACAAGTTGCTTGTATTACTTTATTTGTACTAGTAATTGCTACTAATCACGGGAGGTTTGTCAGAGTAAGTCTATAGCACAACATTTAAAATTATAGGATTGCAACCTCTTTTAATTACTTGCGCGTTTAAAACAGTTTGATTTGTTTTTTTACGATTTCCTCTAAATTCGAAAGTAAATGTATGTTTATTGACTAACACTACAATATCACATAGAGTATTGACCTGAACTTCCGATTTTGTAATAAGAATTTTGTCAAAATTTAGAATGAGAAGGAAAAGTTTTGAACGTCTTTTCAGAAGTCAGAAATATACAGAAATAAAAAAAAAATATCTGTCTTTTAATTCTATGCTTTGGGTATTTTTTAAATTAAATGATAACTGGAGTTTGACACTGTACTTAAACTTGAACTGGAATTCCTCCTGAAATTACTGATTAAAGTTACTTTTGAACTTACTGTCTTGTAACCTCAGTAACAAAAAAATTTCGCTTTGGTAGGAATGGCAAATACATTTGGTAAAATTTATCAAATACATAAGGACCTCTCTAGAACGTTTTACTTCTTAAATGTAGTGAACTTTAACTTCTATTTTTTATTTAACGCAAAGCTTCTAGCGTTTATTGTCTATGTAGTCTACCCCTATTGACGCTTGCAACACATATACTACAACCTGACTAGAGCTCTTCCAAGAGGTTAAGCATGCTTCATTTTGCAATATCATAAGCTTGTAAAAGCTACAGTCAACCTACGGATTTTGCCTAAAGCTTGTAAATTTGCTCCAAGTGCTTTTTAAAACTTTAACTAGCTAAACTTCAAACCAAAAGCTTTGTTCAACAGAGCTTTCTTAACCTTACATTTTCCTCTAAATTACAAATACCACGACATAACCCTACTGTGTCATTCCATGTCAAAACGACCAAAAATAAAAAAATAATAAAAAAAAAATGGGTTGCCACTACTTTTTTGGTTTTGATGAAACCGAATGAGAAACTAAGATTCCGCAAAGCTTAAATTTTTAAATTGCATACTTTCGGTTTTACAAGGATTCAAAATTTAGAGTTTAGCCGCCATCTTGGATGATTTGCTACTCTGCCTCAAGACAGAAAATAATTAATAGCTCCGTAAATATTAGAGGTACGAGGTTGAATCAGGTGTCAAATTAAAGCTGTTGTAATTGCTGTTGGCCTTTCTAAATATGCAATTTATTTCAGCCTCATTCGCACATAATTGTGCAAAAATGTAAAACCGTGCAAAATGTGCGCAAACATTTTTGGTAACTTTGACCCCAGTTCCTAAATTCGGGTAGTACGCAGCAAACTGAGCTTTGGTATATATTACTTGATAACATTGTTGCTAATGATAAGAAAAAATAAAAATGTTCTGTATTTGTTTCTAAAGTAGTGTAAACACTGGTCAAAAATGCAGCTGTAATTTCGGTAAATCCATGTGAAATCGTTCAGCTTGGTTGCTTGAGCCGTTCATTTATATTATTTTATTTTTATCAATAAATCTTAATTCAACGTGTATTATTTTATTTTTATCCCAACTAATTAATTACTGGCGGCTACTTTTGTATTGCAGCACATGCCACTAAATGTTCTTGGAGACGTTTACGGAAAATGTAATATCTCCGGGCTCGTTTATCATAGAACATTCAAAGAAAAACCATTTTTTCCTTAAAGTCTGCTTGATAATTTTAGTGCTCTGCATGAAAAGCCTAAATCGTACTTACACTGGTCAAAATAATATCCAAATATGATTATTCAAATAGAGACAATTGCAGTTTTCAGGGTGCTTTTTCAATCGAAGGGATTAAATGTCAAAGTTGATTTTTGTTCACCATTACCTATCAAAGTATATTTAACCTATACAAAATATGAAGACTTATATTTTCTTCTATAATATGCACCCTTACATTTCCATAAAGTTGGAATTTTGGGATTTTCAAAAATAAATATAAAAAGGAAGCAAATATAAGTCTTCATATTTTCTGTACGTTAAATATACTTTGATAGGTAATAGTGAGTAAAAATCAAATGCGAAAAAGTGCACCCTGAAAACTGCAATTGTTTCTATTTCGATAGTCATATTTGGATACTATTTTGACCAGTTCGAGTACGTTTTAGGCTTTTCATGCAGAGCACTAAAATTATCAAGCAGACTTTAAGGAAAAAAGCTGTTTTTGTTTGAATGTTCTATGATAAACGAGTTCGGAGATATTACATTTTCCGTAAACGTTTAAAAGCACATTTAGTGGCATGTGCTGCAATACAAAAGTAGCCGCCATTAATTAATTAGTTGGGATAAAAAAAAAAATAAAACACGTTTTGAACTGTTCTGGTACAAGGGATATAAATATTTTTTAAAAAAATGTAAGGCTAAAGCAACCAGCTGGACGATTTCACATGGATTTACCGAAATTACAGTTGTATTTTTGACCAGTGTTTACACTACCTTAGAAGAAAAAAAAGCATTTTTATTTTTTCCTGTCATCGGCAACAACGTTATCAAGTAATATACCAAAGCTCATTTTGCTGCGTACTGCGTAAATTAGGAACTGGGGTCAAAGTTATCAAAAAAGTTTGCATACATTTTGCACGGTTTTGCATATTTTCTTTCTTTTTGCAATTATGAGCAAATGAGGCTCAAGCAAATTACATATTTAGAAAGGCCATTACAACAGCTTAAATTTGACACCTGATTCAACCTCGTACCTCTAATATTTACGGAGCTATTAATTATTTTCTGCCTTCTTGAGGCAGAGTAGCAAATCATCCGAGATGGCGGCTAACCCCTAAATTTTGATCTCCTGTAAAACCGAAAATCAGACTGCCAAGTTTCAACAAAATAAAAAAAAAGTAGCGGCAAACCCTTTTGGTCGCTTTGACATGGAATGATCCTACTATAAGTTTCATCAATTAACTTTTAGTGCCAAATATGCTTAGAAACTTTGCTCCAGTAGGAAATTGTTTTCTTCTTGTTGCCAAGAGTACTGTAGCTTTTTTTAAATTATTGTGTAGATTTATTTTAAACAAATTCACATGTGTAAAGTATCTTGTTTTCTTCCTGGAGAATATGTACTTCCGGCGTAAAAACTTAACTTCACCTGTCGAGCTACTGAAGAAATATGTTTATTACACATTATGTATTTTTTATGCTAACAAGCTGCAAATAAATTTTTTTTTCTGATTATTGGACCCAATGTCACACATATACTGTTAATTAAGATATTTATTGCCAAAATATATACTTTTGTTTTTCAATTTTTTTTTTTTTAATTGAACGAAATTTTTGTTACACCTATTAAATTATAAATCGAAATCATTCAGGAATATCAAAAATCATGCAATTCCAACTCTCAAGCTTTCCACCAACATGTATAATGAATCGAAAAGCTACCCAGAAGAGAAATTCTAGTACGGAATATTCTACAGCGAATACGTTTGCCAGTAATAAAAGTATGCAATTGCCAAATAATCGAGAAATTCCTTGTGACAGCTGCAATCCACACCAACATGAAGAAACTATTTAAGAAAAATTGAAGCTTTTAGAAGAGGAAAACAACAGCCTCAGCAGAGAGAACCTAAATCTTAAAGAAGAAAACAAGATTCTAAACACTACGTACAGAAACATTAATCATGAAATAATAACTTTAAAAGCGAATATAGGAAAAGACACAACAGTTCGTGTCATAGAGATTCTGTCGCGATTGCCATCCTGCGTTGCCGTTGTTACAGAAATATGCAGTAATTGCTCTGGTTCAGATTATCGGTTAGCGTATTATTGGTCTTTTCTTCAAATAAAAGCAGTGTCTTTTGAAAAAGCATTTATAATATTTATCTAAAAATAGCAGTTTCCCAACATAAATTTAAACAAGAAAATTGTATGCATAAAATTTTGTTTTTCCTCCTTTTTTAAACAGAAATTTTCTCCTAAACTTAAAATCTGCCTCAGTAAAATATTAAATAAAAATGATTTCGGTTAAAATTCACATTTTTAATTTTAACTAAAAAACTATTAGATTTATAAAAATATTGCTCATAATTAAAATTAAAGTCAAACTAATGATCTTTCATTTAAAAAAGGAATCATCGTAAGCTGGTAATGCGATGCTGATATTATGTAACATTGAAAATTGGCGATAGCCACAATTTTGAATGGCCGCCATCTTGGATAGCTATGTTTTTGGAAGGTCTATCACTTATTTTCGTGCTCTTTACATACCAGTGTACAAGTGTTGAAAGTTTAATTTGTTCCCCCATGTTATACCAAAATATCATGTAGCTTCTACACGCATTACTGGCTCCGTAATGTTACCTCGTATTGCAGAAATATTGAAATAATTTGTTCATATATGGGGTTATACTTGCCGGATTTAATTGATCTCTTTTTCAAATTAAAGCCTGAGTTACAAACTATATTTTATGTAACAACCTAGGTTTCTCTAAAACCAGTCGTTGCAAAGTAAAATATTAAATAAGAAAATATTTTGAGCTAAAATGGAACTTTTTTTTTCATTTAACTGAATAACTATTAGATTTATGTAACTATTGCTCAAAAATAAAATTATTGCCCAAGAAATGATATTTCATTTAAAAAAAGAATGCTCGAAATCTGATAACTCAGAACCGAGCTATGTTTCATTTTAATAAATATCGTCGGCCGCCATTTTGAATCTACGCCATCTTGGATAACTACATTTTTGGAATGTCCATCACGCATTTTTATGCTCTATAAATGCCAGTGTACAAGTGCTTAAAGTTTCATCTGTTCCCCCCATTTTATACCAAAACATCGTTTATTTGATTCTGGCACAAACTACTTCATGTGGGGAAACAGGTGGTGTTCGAAACATTCGTATTAACAATTATCGACACTCTTGCACTATCAGCGAACCGGATGCCCCAGTCTTCTTCCACACTGAGTCTCACAACACCAATTTGACCTACCTTTCCTGGTTGACATAATACACGATTTTTTTCCTACGACCAACATCTCAACATGCCGTCTATGGGAGACGCCTTTATGAATGATTTGAGCGCGAAAATAAAGCCTGGACTTAGCCTTCAATAACTCTAAACCTCCCGTTTCCTCTGTACTTTCAACATATTTACTTTCACGATCCCACCCTGAACTATACAGTTGTAAATTTTTCCAATACACGCGCTATACAGCAGCCAATTGCACTCCAAGCTTGATGCGTTGTCCACTACGTGTCATTACTGTCTCTTCAATCTTGTGCTTCTTCAACCCATGCACGTCGTTTTCTTCTCTTCACATGAATAAGTAACAGTGTGGGCCCGAAATATTCTAGTATCCTGTAAATATTTGTGTATGTGTGCGCTCTAATACGGAACATATAGCTGTAAGTATGTCTTAATTTAT
>JAGDQP010006685.1:0-13471 GCA_022664845.1 Lepisma saccharinum | reverse complement strand
ATATATATATATATATATATATATATATATATATATATATATATATAATGGTAAAAACAGGTACAAAAAAGGATACTTACATGGTAGATTCTTGAGACAGCTGTACAATAACATCACAAACACAATAGGAAAGCAGTACGTTTCGCAAAAGCATTTTCAACTGGTAAGAGAGAAAATGGACAGAGCGGACAGGTGCGATACTGGTGTTAAGGAAACGCCATATATATATAATTCACAGCAATATTCAATCCACTACTGGGCAGGGCTGGAAATGGACCGGAGCAAACCGGAACGGTGTTCCGGTTCAAGGATACCTGGAACTTTCCTGTTCCGTCTCGTGAAAATTTTCATTCCAAGCCTTGCTACTTGGTTATGTCTTTTCCGAAGGAGGAGACGTTTTGGGAGAGGGGAGCCGAAGCTCTCAACTGTGATCGCCACTGTCTTTTATGAACAGCAGCTCTCCAATTGTCCTCACGATGCTGGGTCAACACAGAAATCTTGAGCCCCCATTGGTAATCGAACCCGGGACCGCTCGCACTGAAGTCGAGCGCGCTACGGACTAGGCTACGCAGGAGGCTCATACATATAATGTAAATTTATGATAAAAAGGAAATAAATCACTTATAGCTTGTTTGTTCCATATTAGAAGACACACATACAAATATACACAGATGATTTCAATTTTTAGGGCCGCTTGCCCTGGATTTTCAACGTATTTCCTTCGACGACCCTATCCTGAACTTACACGATGCACAGTTGTCAATTATTCCAAGCTCCTGAAATCTACGCGCTATACAGCAGTGAATTGTTCTCCAAGGTTGATGCGTCATCCGCTACGTGGTGCCATTGTCGTCTCAGTCTTTTATTCAATCTGCGCGTATTCGTCTTTTGTCCTACAATCAAGAATAAGGACTTTATAGCCAGAAATATTGAAATCATCTGTGTAAATTTGTGTCTGTGTGTGTTTTCTAATATGGAACAAATAAGCTGTAAGTAAATTCCTTCCTATTTATCATAAATTTACCTTAAATTGCCCTTCCGACTCTCCTTTGTGTTAGTGAGCAAAATAACGTCTCCTTAATACAGTCCCGCACCTGTCCGCTTTGTCCATTTTCTCTACTACCGTGTGAAAACGTACATGAACTTCACAACTAACTCTACTAGCTCTATAGCTTAAGGAACTTACAAGTTTATCGCCGCAGAAAGAAACGTTCGCTATTCGATTCTATCCTGGAAAACATCAAACCATTTTTATCTTCAACATCTCCCTCTCGAAGATCCCTTCCAATATTGTCATCCCAACGATGTCTCGCAGTACCCAAGGGACTCTTTCCCTCCGGCTTACCAACTACGATAGAATATAATCTTCATTTTAGCCCATGTTCGTGATTAGATTATTCTAATAATGTCGCGAGAATCACGACATTATTCTCATAAGTCCGTGAAGATTTTCCTTATGTAGTTCTCTCCACTCCCCGGTCATCTTTTGCCGTTTCATCCAGTATATCTTTCTTAAAACTTTGTATTCAAACACACACTTAATTCATGTACATTTGCCCGGATCGTATCGCAACCATAAAGCATTATTGGCTAAATAACGTAGAGTTGCTCGATAATAAGCGACTTTTTATGTCTTTCGTGATCTCGTTCTTGTTTGTCACATGTACGTTAAAGTATTTAAATTTATTTACTTTCTCTACGACCTCATTCTTAAAAATTAAACCTCTATTTCCTACATATTCTGTGTTTCGATGTATCATGTATTTTGCTTTGTCCACACTCACCTGTAGATCTAAGTCCTCGCAAGCTTCCATTAAGACATAGGCGTTACTTTGTGGTATATCTATATTGTGCCCTATTAAATCTACATGATCCGTGTATATGGATAAACCATTAAACGTTAGTACCACTTTGGCCTGTTTTATTTTTAAAATCGAATATTCTATCAGAGTTAAAGATTAGTGCTGACAAGGTATCACTTTGTTTCAATTCGCAGTGAATTTTGAAACTATTTGACATATTATTACCTATACGTATTTTGCATATCGAGTAGCTGAGACACACCCTTAATACCTGAAAGTTTTCTCTCTCTCTCTCTCTCTCTCTCTCTCTCTCTCTCTCTCTCTCTCTCTCTCTCTCTTTCTCTCTCTCTCTCTCCAGAATTCCAAATCGTAAAAGGATATTCTATAGTTTTTCCATTTTGTGTACTTTAAGAATCATAAGCTTTCTTAAAATCTAACTGGTGAACTGTTTCATTATATTCCAATTTCTTCTCTAATATTTGACTCAAGGAAAAATCTGGTCCAACATAGATCTATTTTTCTAAATCCACATCGGTGATCTCAAATTATTTCATCTACGTATACGTTTAGGCGTGTTAGCAAAAAATAACTCAAGATTTTGTAACGCGCTGGGAGTAAACAGATTCCGTGATAATTATTACCTATTTTTACAAACCGGAATGGAGCTTTTCCATTCCTTTGAAAGCTCCTCCTTTCTTCATATAGCACTTCATATAGTTCCTTGACTACTGCCGTTCCGCCAGCTTTCAAGAACTTCACATGAACTTCACAAACACATTAAAAATGTGTCAACGTTTCTCCGAAGGCATGTCTACATAATAGAAAAGGAGACGGACATGGAAGACTGATGCTAGGGAGTGACCAATATGGCCGCTCCTTTGCATCAATCTTCTTTCTCTGTTCTTTTCCATTATTTTTTACGTGAACACGCCTTTAACGAAACACTGATTCCTTTTTATGTGTGTTGAAAAATTTTAGAGACAGGTTCAGGAACTGGGTGAGCTGTTTAACCTCCCATACCTAACGCAATCGCCGTAAAGTTCCTGTACACTTTTCTGTAACCTCTAATATGTATTTAACTTTCCTTCTACCTTAGTTTATCATGGAAAATGTAGGTTCTTTTCAGTATGAGAAAAGTCTCTGTGGAGAGTGACACTGGGAGATGTATTTTACCTATGTCTACCTCGCTATGTAATTAAAAAAAAAAAACGGTCCAAAATGACCAAAAAAATTTGACAACTTGATTACACCCCTTCACTCTTTCCTTTCATTATTTTGCATGTAATGAATGACTTCGCATTTTAAATCTCAGGGTTCCCTGTACCAAGCTTCTAATCTTTTAGATTGGGAGATTTTTTTCAATGAGCACAACAGTCTTGTATGATCGAGATATGTTGCTATCAGTTAAAGAAATGGGATTTGTGGGCAATAAACATGCTTTGTATAAGGACTTACCTCACTTTGTGCACTATTTTTGAAACTGTATCTTAATTATGAATGATGTTTCCATTGTTAATATCTTAAAAATTTCCCAATATACAGAGCTATATTTTAGAGCAAGAATGATATGTCTATGTGATTTAGTTTCATAGTTATGTGTTATGAAAAAGCGTTTTGCGTAACTTTGGGGCGGTATATATACGTATAGAAAGGTAAAAAGAAAGGAACTTACATCTTTTTGCCTTGCTCCAGACGGAAACACAAACATACAAAGAGAGAGAGAGAGAGAGAGACAGAGACAGAGAGAGAGAGAGAGAGAGACAGAGACAGAGAGAGAGAGAGAGAGAGAGTTCGAACAATCGGGTACTTCATTGTCAAGTGTAGAAGACTAAACGATGAGGATATGCAGAATGAACAAAAAGCTAAAGCGATAGTGGTGCACCTTGCGGACGACCTATCAACCTCGGAACAATTAATTACTGAATTGCGTGTAAGTTTCAAGAGCTTGGAACAACTGACTACTGCACTACGTGTAAGTTTGAGGAGGAGATCGTGAAGATTGCAAATGCTGTACAAACTAGAGGTTTAGAGTTATTGAAGGTTTAGTTCAGGTTGCATTTTTCTGCCCAAACGCCCCTTTTCACAGGCGCCGTGTTAAGGTGATGGTCCTAGGGGCAGAATATGTATTATGTAAACACGGAAAGATAGATCAAAATTGATGTTGTGTGACTGGGTGTATAAGGAGCGTGGGGCATCCGGTTCGTTGGCGATTGTTATTAATGCAGTTGTTCAGGGCCCCACCTGTATCTCCAAAACAAAAAAAAAACGCATCATACAATTTGCAGGCTAGGATGCATATGACTTTACAAGTGAGGCATGTACCCTTGGGATTTAAAGTGTAACGGAAATAGATCCTATTTAGTCTATCAGCTAGACCCCCAATTTTGAGGAAATGGGCCACTTCACCCGGTAAAGATGAGTGGGGTGTCATTTTATTCCATTTCTTGTCCACATTACGAAAATGAGAACCTGGAAATCAATTTTGGTAGCTTTCATAGTTTTTGGCGGGAAAATGTTTTGGGAGGGGGAAATTTTCAACAGGCGAAGGTCTTCATATTGGCGATGTTGGTGCCATCCCTAATTACCCGATAGTCATAAATGATACCTCGTTAGAAAGATCATGAAACAGAGATTCAAACGGTATATCATGTGTCCCATTGTGCTTCATAATTATAATTATAAGAAGAAGAAACCTGAAATTTTACGAAAAAAATTCGATTTTTTTTATAATTCACAGGCAGTTGGCAACACTTGCTCTGATCATACGCCTACGAAAAAATTTCAACGTATACCCTAGGTATTTCCGCCAAACATATGAAACAATAATAAAGATTGATGCCATGCAATATAGGAGAAACCAAACAATGCCTTGATGATCGCCTTCTACATTGGGCTAATGAGGGATATATCTCCGGACTTTTCTCCTGCTTCGGCTACGATTACAAGCGAAACTTCGTAATCCCGTTTGTTGTTCTCCCACAACAATTGTGAGCAAAAATGAGCCATGGCGTTTTGATTTATTACAGCACCGCGGCGGTGGTTTTTTTTTTTGTTTTTTTTCATTACACAGTAAAAATATGCACCCTTTGCCTTTACCCTTCTAGCAGGAGAAACCATACGGAACAGTATTCTTTCTTGTTATTTTAGGCCGTTTTGTTTCATTATTATATGAGCCCGGCCCTTCCTCTTCCCACCAGCCTTCTGGGTTCTCTTTCTTCGTATATGTAATAAAGGACTTTTCTCTTCTTCTTTTTGTAGTTCTATAAGTGTGCCAGCGTTATGTGATTCTGGTTTTTGTTCTAGTGGTTTGCTGGTATTCTCAGTTATCTTTACTATTTTGTTCTGTGAGGCTTTCTGTGCTCATATGTTTGGCCAGGAACCCATATATGTGTATCAACTCCTCTCAGAGTCTGAGGTTTTAATTTTTCATGAGGTAATATTCTTTTTCTTTTCCGTATTCTGGTTTGTGTGGATCACGATTTCAGCCGTCTGGTGGAAGTGATTGTGGTTATTATTTTATCTGTATGCAGTGACAGTTTGTGTTAGTGGTCAGTCAGCCATGTTCATGACCTGGCTCCTGGCTGCTTGACGTACTGTATCTCTGTTGGTTACATCTCTTTCCATTTTCCTCTTGTCTGCTTGGTTGGTCTCCCGCTTCGAGGAGGTTCCCTGGTTTCTGGACTTTTCCGCTTTCCCGATTTCCTTGTTCATATCTGGTAATCGCTGCTTCTTAAAACGGGCTTCATTGTCAGTTTCCAGTTAATGTGGTCTGTTCATTGTTTTGGTCCTAAAAACGGACGACTTTTTGTCTTTAATTACACTTTTGTCGTTCATTTAGTTTATATGTGTTGTGAATTGCATGCACAATTGCATTGTGTTGTGAATTGCATATGTGTTTACAGGTTGGTATTCAACATAAGTATCTCAGGGCAGGTCCAAATATAGATACTGATGTAGGAAACAGGTACGGATTGTTACAGTAACTGCGCCTCTATTTTACAGTAAGTTCTTTCCACCATATCCAATGCAGTTTTTACATTATAACCACCTGCTCCGTGTGTAGAGCAGGAGGTAGAGGGTGGAATATTCCACATTTGGAGTGAACTTTAACCATTTCCACTATGTGTTCTGAGATACAATTTTCTGTGGTGTGTTCAAGTATTTTTGGTTCGTCACATTTTTGTAGGTAGGAGATTCAAAAATCTTCATACGTGTTGAGTATTGTCTTTTGTTTCCGGTTCTTTTTGCAGATAGTTGGTTTCTGTCACAAGACTCTCATATGATAGTGTCATAATGCGTTAGGCTTTTGCAATGTTTTATTCTAGCGTTATCTTTTTCTAGGCAGTCACAGTTTAGTAGGGGCCTCATGGAGGTTACTTGGAGTAGGTAAGGGCTTCCTAAATAAATAAGAGGATAAAGAATCAGAGGAGAGGAGCAAATATATATCACTAACACAAAGGAAAGGTTGAAGGGCAATTTAAGGTAAATTTACGATAAAAAACAAGTAATTTACTTACAGCTTATTTTTCCCATATGAGAACACACACACATGCACAGCAATTAACATAGACTTCTTTGATACTAAGGACTTACCTACAAGCGCATGCCCCCCCCCCCCCCCCCATGAGAGGCTGTGACGCTGTACTGTCTCTACATTCTGTCCTGACAATCCCAGAACTCCTAAATTTTACCTACTGCCCAAGATCCATAAATATTATAATCCCGGTAGACCTATCATTTACATTATTCGCTTACCCACTGAAAGAATCTCCGCTTTTCTTGAACACAATCTCCAACTGCTTGACCAGGGTCTCCTTACCTACATAAGGAACCACTTTCTCTCAACAATACATTCTATCTCTGATCCTCTCCCACCTGACACCATCTTAGTTACAGTTGATGTGACTTCAATGTATACCAGTATTCCCCACAAGCATTGTTTCGTTGGACTAGAACACTTTCTCGACACATGCACTAGTTCTCGTAAACCCAGCACACCATTTCTGCTTCAGCTAGCCCAGTTTGTCTTCACCATGAGAACCATAATTTTCTGCAAATCAAGGGCACAGTCCCTTCCTACGCCAACCTTTTCATGGGACGCCTGGAGACCCAATACCTCAACTCCACACCTCTCAAATATTTCACCTGGCTTCGTTATATCGACGATATATTCTTGACATGGACCCACGGACATTGGAAACATTCCTGCAAAACCTCAATTGCATTTCTCCCGTCAAATTCACTTGATCCTTCTCCACGGAACACACAACTTTTCTTGATATGGATGTCTGGTTCAAGAACAATCGACTTGGGACAGGTGTTCACATCAAACCTACAAACAGTATGCAATATCTCCATTCGAACAGCTCCCATCCTTACTATACCAAACGCTCTCTCCAATATGCTCTTGCTGTCCGGAACTCCCGCATCTACTCCTCTGATGTCCTACCTCAAAATTATTTTAGTACCCCTCTCCTCAGCCCTCACTGACAGTGGATATCCGTAACACCGCATCCGTAAATACACACTGGGGGGCCGAAGCCCCCCAAAAAAACCCGTAGGCCCACACATTGGGCCATCCCTGCCGACAACCAATGTGAACTATGGCAAGTTGCAGTATACTGCTTGACGGCAGTCATTACCCCGTTACCCCGTTTGCCACATCGAGATACGGCAAAGGATTAATCTACGGGGTGCTTTATAACTTGGCATACATAGGTTCCAAGTCGTAAAATTATCACCGATTTTATTAACATTATTAGTATAATAGTATAATAATACAGATTACATGCATTTTCACCTGCTTAATTATTTTACTAACTTGTATTTTCTTCTAGTGTTACAAAAATATAATACATTTAGTAATAAACAATTTATAGTAAAATACATACACACACACATATATATATATATATAATATTATTATTATTATCTATTTAATTTATTAATTTACAAGTAGCCTAGCTAAGACTGAACTATTCCTAGTTCCTACCTATCTAAAATGATTATCATAGCATTTTAATCTAAAATACAGAAACTGAATGTTAAAAGTTACGAGTCTTACAAAACTCAATACAAACGTGTACCCTAATATTAAATACTTAACTAATTGAACTAATTAACCTGTACTCAGTCTGTTTAACCTACAATACAATGCAATAAATACATAAAATACAATCATATTCCTAATATAACATTAATGGATAATAATAAAAACAAAAAACAGTAAAATACCTAACAAATAAACTGATTAATCTGTGATCAACCATAGCCAAGAAATTTTCAACTCCAGATTACAATTGTTATCTAATTAATCCTAACATCAACACAGCTACCTGCACCGACACAATGCAAAGCTAAAATTGAAAGCTAAAAGAAAACATTTGAAAAGTAAAAACTAAAATTAAAAATATATAGAACCGTTATTCTGTCTTAACAATTTATGATTGCTTAACTTGGAGTATGACCGCGACAAATAAAAATAAATTACATGTGTTTGAAAATAAGGTTTTGAGAAAGATATACCCTCTGAAACGGGAAGAGATGGCCGGAGAATGGAGGAGACTGCATGATAAACACTCCGCAGACTGTATGATTCACTCGACATTATAAGAATAATGAAATCACGACTGCTAAGGTGGGCAGGCTGTGTAGCTCGGATGGGAAAAAATACGAAGAGTGCATTCTATCGTGGTTGGAAAGCAGGAGGGAAAGAGACCATTGGGAAGCCCGATACGTCGTTGGGATTACAACATCAGAATAGATTTTTTTTTTTAGTTAAGTTGTCAGTTACTATTGCCGATCAGTTACTATTGCCGATATTATAACTGTTAAAGTGCAAGATGGACAGTATGCATGCTCTCTCCCTGCAAATGATTGAACATTGTCATGCGGTCTATTTTCATAAGAAAAAGGAAAATAATGCTTGTAACCTAAATCAAAATACTAAAATGTTTTGTATTTTGCCTTTTATTTTCATTAACATAACACTTGTTTATATATGTGTACTAAAAAACTGTATTAAAACTTGCCAATTCATACTGATTACCTGTTCCTGTTCCCTATTCCTTTAAACAAATCCAAAGCAAAGCTTGTCTTCTCCATGTTGCTGGCACAAAACTTGCTATTATCAAATTTCAAACCACTTGTTGTCGTACTAAATACCCACTGGTCATAAAAAGTTTTGCATAAACCAGTCACAGCAATATTTTCCAATGTGCTCATACAGGGTGGAAAAATAAAACTGGTTCGGAAAAGTGTTGTCGGAATTTCGTGAAAACTTTATCTAAACAGCAAAAAGATAATTAGAAATTCGGAGAGACACAGTAGGATGTGAGAGAAGCATGCGTAAACACGTGAGCATGTGGGAGAGGAGTATGCAACAACAACCAGTTGTTTGATTGAGCGCAGACACGTTTGAGCACAGACACGTGACACCAACCAATGAATTAAGTGAGAGGTGCAAACATGTTTAATGATCAGTTGAATGCAACACAAAATGGTGCTAACGATAAAACAGCGCGTGTTCATTGCTGAGTGTTATGCGAAGCACAATTCACGGAAAACCTGTATGGAACTGTTTACGCAGGAGTTTAAGAATGGAAGTGTATTGGCAAGGCCTCCAGTAAAATCTGCAATACAAAACTTTGTGAGAAAATGACGCGAAACGGGCTCTGTAGCGAATTAAAACGTAAGTATCTGTAACGAGTTTGAACACCAGAAAGTACAGCTCTAGTGAATGCTAGCCTACAAAAGAGTCTGACAAAATCTCTACACTGGTTATCTTTACAAGTGGGAATTAAGAAAACATTATAAAAAAATACCTGCATTTTTATCATTACAAATTGTCTGTTATGCATGAGTTAAAGCTTCCAGACAAACGTAGGTGTGTTCAATACTGCCCATGGATTCTGAATCAGTACTTTTCTCGACCCTGACAAGAAAACAATTGAAGTCAATAGTTCAAGCTGCCGACCAAGGCCTTAAAATAGGTACCTGTATTTGTACCAGGTGAACTGAAAAATATCCAAATTGAGTCAGGAAGGCTTTATATGCTTGGCAATAGCCTTTATTGCCTAACCGTGCAAAAGATTTACAAACGTGAAAGGCCACTACATTATAGAAATTTGACAAAATTATTCAGAGAATGTTTAGAGTCTATTATATAAACTCATATAGCAAATTATATCTAAAACATAGCGAAATAATATAGACATCAGATCTACTGTCATTTTTTGGTGGTGTAACAGCCTAGTTGCTGTTCCATTTTTATATTTCTTTTCTTAGTCTCAGTTTTGTTTCCTTTCTGTGTGTTCTCTTTAGCTCATTCTCTTTGGTTGGTTTTAGACTCTTTGAGCGTGTTTTGTTTGGATTTTGCTTTGGATTTTTATCGTTATCCATCCAGGTTTTCGTTAGTCACGCAGCAATGACTTGGATCTAACGCTTGTCTTTGATTGGACCCTAGTCAATGCTTCGTGACTTGTTTTTTGCTGATTGGTGTGAATCAGCCTTCTTCTCCGTTTGCTGGGAGAACTGCTCTCCCACGCCATGTTAGTTCAGTTCCAATTTTTAAAACGAGACGAATAGATGCATGGGCTTTCCGTCATCTGTACTTCCTAAGCCCTGTCTACGATTGGTAATTATAAACGCCAAATTTAGTATCATTTTTCGATTTAGACTGTTTTCGTCCATACCGGAAAATATATTATTCGAAGAATTAGAACCGATATAAGTGCTATCAGAATTTTTAAACATCATTATTTCGAAATTTTCACCGTATTAAATTAATATTTTTGTTTTGAGATTATTTATCAATATGTACAATATGTTCTAAATTTCAGTATGGGGCCGCTATTGACCGAATTCTTACATTACAAGTATCGGTTCGTTGGATTTTAATAATCATATGCCAATTTCTCGTCTCCAGTTTTCTAAATTTATTCAAAATTCCCGGTTAGCCATATTTGACAGCTACCGCATATTTTCCTTGCTTGATCAAATTAGCAACATGTCTGCTCGACTATTTTTGTGTACCGTTTTGATGTTAATAGTAAATTTTAATTTATTCGACATGGTTCGATAATTTTGGTTTCAACTCCAGCCACTATTCTCCGATGAAAAAGTAATATTTTATAACAATATTTTGTATTTTCAAGATTTATTCAGAACGTCTTTTGTATAACGTAGTAATCATCTGTAATGACGTCACACCATTAATAACGTTAAAGTGATTCTTTCTTTACCATGTATTTTGGACTAGAACTTCTTTCGTGTAAGTAATACTGTGATAAAACTTTTCGAAATTATACAACAATATTTCGGGAATATTTTGTGAAAGTATCAACGAAATTTATTAATTATTATAGAAATTATGGACATTTATGTGTGACTACGTAACTTTCAGTCCTACTTAATTCAGTGTATACCAGCGATTCAAATTTGTTTGTTCCTACACCTCGACAGTAATTCTGTTCCGATTCTTATGATATTATCATAGCCGAAAGCGTGAAATATGTACATTCAGAGTAATAAATTGGAATTCTGTAATTTTTATATTTCTTCGAATATCTTGAGTTTATGTTCAGTGAACGTAGTGTAGAAACCTCTCAGTTAACCAGGTACGATCTACGGCATTAGTTGATAATCCTCTTACAGTATTTAGTAATATTTATAATGTGCAGTGAGTTATTTAATGTTTGACTTGATATCTATTGGAAAGTAGCTACAAATCGTTACGTGAAGTTGACAGCAATTGATACTATATTATTTCTGTGTTTCGGTAAACTTATCGTTTTAAGTGATGTGATTTTAATTAGATTAGATCGGTTCATAAATCCGTAGACCAGTGGTAGGAT
Source organism: Lepisma saccharinum (assembly GCA_022664845.1). Classification (NCBI taxonomy): domain Eukaryota; kingdom Metazoa; phylum Arthropoda; class Insecta; order Zygentoma; family Lepismatidae; genus Lepisma; species Lepisma saccharinum. Next base: position 1,815 of record JAGDQP010006685.1, on the reverse strand, counting down.
TCTTTCGCCAGCTTAGAAGTGATAACTTGGGAAAGGAACTATATATTGAATTTCTGGTTATTTCTGCGTTGAAATATGAAGTGACTCCAGCATGTGATTTGTGTGAATAAATATTATTTGCATTTTGCGTTATGACACTACGTTTGGATTGAGTTGCGACCGTCATTCGTTTGTGTTCGTTCGTCTTTATTTCAGGACTTGCGATTCCAGACTACAGGTGTGGGCCCTACTAAGGTAAAGGTAAGACATGGTCTTTTGCCACCCTGTAGACTTCGAAGTGAGTAAAGACACAGTATGAGTCACATATGAGTCGTTATGCGTATCATCGTTTGAGATTATTTCCCAAGTAAAGATTTGCGTTTTCTCTTTCTTAATCTGTCGCTAATCTGAACCAGCTGATACTTCGGAGTATGAACTGACGATCTAATTAAAAGATTGGAGGTGTCGCCTTACCGGCATTTCCTCCCTCGATCTAAATTAATTCTTTTACAGCGATCACAAGGATCTGGAATCCTCTTTCCCAGATATTCTTAAATCTGGAAGGCATTTCTGCGCCGCTCGTCTAGGGTGTAGAAAATGTTTGGAGCTAGAGGTTAGGTTAGATGCGTTGCGTGGGTACTCTAGGCTCCTGGCGACCCTATTTGTCTGTGTGATCCTCTTTTGGGATCATTAGGTTGGGGACGTTTCAGTTTTTTGCGACTCCAGCCAGGATTGCCAAAAAAACCTGTGCGTTACAGTGGCACAGAAATATCTAATCGATTTTCCAAATTTAATACGCTCACTTGGATCGTTGATATCGTATACAGCGACGAGTGAAGCACCTGAGAAATGTCTTTGAAGTTCGATCTGTTTTGGATGTTTAGTAGTCATTCATAGATAACTTTGTAACATGAGTTTCCTGTGTGAATATAACGGTTAAATTGTATGCTGCAATTAGAGAACGTGTGCCTATTTGTCAACCAGACCATTGATTACCACTAACTAATCGGAACTAATGTCATTCCGTAAAGGGCCACGTGTCCTGATGCCCATCCCTAGGCTACGGACCTGGGCGTGTAAGGGTTTAAAAGAAGAGAGAAGTATTTCAAAAGACGTTACCATAATTAAAGAAAACTCACTTAAACCACTATTATTAAAGACATCCATTCTTGAATATTACCAACGAAGAAATATAATGTATTTCCTTTCTTTTCTAAGTCGTCCATAATTATAGAAGTACGATAACTGGCAGTAGCTTTTTCCATTTAAAGTCCCTATCAATCACCCTCCTTCTAGATTAAACTAAGCTTATCTCAGAAGTTTGGATGAATGAATGAAATAAAATCTAAAATTATCAAAATTTACAAATTAATCTGGCATTAGCTAAGCTGTATCAGTTCCTATAGCGATTATTTTCTTAACTAACTAAATAACTAACTAACTAACTCTATGGCTTATGGAACTCGCAAGTTCATCGCCGCAGTAACAAACGTTCGCCATTGGATTCTATCCTGGGCAGTATCAAGCCAGTTTTCATCACGAACACCTACTTCTCGAAGATCTCTTCTAATATTGTCCTCCCAACGACGTCTCGGTCTTCCCAATGGCCTCTTTCCATCCGGCCTTCCAACCCGGATAGAATATAATCTGCGTTTTCCCCCCATCCGAGCTACATGGCCTGCCCACCTTAGTCGTCTCGATTTCATTATTTTTTACAACATCTGGTGAATCGTACAGTCCGTGGAGTTCTTCATTATGCAGTCTCCTCCACTCTCCAGTCATCTCGTCCCGTTTCGGCCCATATATCTTTCTCAAAACCTTATTTTCAAATACACG
>JAGDQP010006684.1:29147-64993 GCA_022664845.1 Lepisma saccharinum | reverse complement strand
TATTATTATTATTATTATTATTATTATTATTATTATTATTAGTAGTAGTAGTAGTAGTAGTAGTAGTAGTAGTAGTAGTAGTAGTAGTAGTAGTAGTAGTAGTTGTTGTTGTTGTTGTTGTTTTTGTTGTTGTTGTTGTTCTTGTAACAGAAATAGTAATATTAGAGTTGTAGCAGTCGAGTAGTACTGGTTTTTGTAGTAGAAATGGTAGTTGCAGTAGTATTAGTACTAATTGTTGCTGTAGTAGTAGTAGTAGTTGAATTAAATTTATTAATGGGATTTAGGCATCTGAGGCTCAGGTCGGGATTGGGAGGGGTGAGGATATCGGAAGGTAGTAGACAAGGCTTTAGTTAGTAAGCACCACCTACTACACTTATCTGGTATGACAGAATTAAAACCACATTCAGCATGGGCAGCCGCTGGGATCGATCCCAGGACCTTCCGATTGCTAAGTCAATGCTCTAATAACTGAGCTACGGTCGCTTGGTAGTAACATTTTACATGCTATAAGCTTGAAGATTTTCCACCTTTTGTGTGACGTTGCAGTGCATTCTAAAAGATTTTAATGTGTTTAAACGGCATCTGTGAACCAGAGCTGAAACTGGATCACGTTTAATGACCCGAAGACCCAATGACCCAATGACCCGGTCTTGACTCCATTGAATTTCGTGTTCTTGGGGTAACATCACTAGTTCCGGTCACCCCCTAGATGAAACACTGTTCAAATGAAACAGTGTATAATAAAGGAAAAATTAAAAACAATGCTTTGCCGTCCTGCTCAGCGGGTCGAAATCGGATCAGCAGGTGATCTGGCGATCTGGTCCAAAACTTGACCCGAATGATCGGATTGACCTGGTGAAACAACTTTTGCATTACATATAACTGTCATTGGATTCTTAGCTCCGAAGAAAGAAACTGTGGTAAACATTCACAAACGTTTGTGGGTTGTGCATGGAAGGTGCTAAAAGTAATAGTAACAACATGATTCAACATATTTTGACAGTTTGCTGTAGCACGACATACAGAGCGCGGCCAGTAGGTGTTCAACCTCATGAAGTCATAGAACCTTAGCTTCATCTATATCCTTATCGCGTGAGAGTGAGGACCAAGTTTGAACATGATGGTGAGCTGGGAGCAAAGCACAGTGATCAGGATGAGTAAGGACAGCTCTGAGAACTAGTCGGAATCATTCAGATGGGTGTGGGCCAAGTTTGAACGTGATGATGAGAGTAAACCGGAGACATGAGGGTAAGTGTGAGTGAAGGTGAGCTGGGAGCAAAGCGCAGCCGTAAGGGTGAGTGAGGAAGAGCTGTGAGAACAAGTGCGAATCGTTATGGGTTTGAGCCAAGTTTGAACGCGATGGTGAGAGTGAAGCGGAGACATGAGGGTAAGTGTTAGTGAGGGTGAACAGAGAGAATGCAGAGTCGTGAGGGAAAGCTAACAACAATACGGAATCGTGATTGTGGGTGAGGGTTAGGGCCAACTTGTAACACGAGAGTAAGTGAGGGTGAGGGCGATCCTGGAACAAAGTACAGACGTGAGGGTAAGTGAAAATGAAGATAAATTGAGAGTATTTAGATGAAAATAAACACTGCAAAGCATCTGATTGTCAGAAGAAAATCGAAGACAGCTGAGGATCACGTGTAATAATCAAATAATAGTAACAGAAGAAGAAGAAGAAGAAGAAGAAAGATATAACAAGTAACCTGTTCAATATATTTCGAAGAGGAAATTAATACAACGCACAGAATAAAAGGCTCTAAAATGTACTTAATAAACTGTAAGTAAGCACATTGTTTGGGTAGAAGATGTTTTCATGTTTCGGGTTCTCATCATAACATATGTGTTTGTCTCTGCTTAAAGAGGAGAGGAAGGAGCGTGTAAAGAGGAGAGGGACTGACGTAGGTTGGAGACCAGGGATAAAGCGACCCTGGGCAGTAAATCAATAACTACATTGCGTGCTTATACTCAGCGTCTAAATAGAATAATAAATCCTTATTACGTAAAATACGCATCATTTGTGTGCTACGGTATGTTACATCGGCCACGCTCCATTCTCTTCCCCCTCTCCCCCGCGCCACCATCGAACGTTTTCGGTACTTTAGTTAGCATTCACAAAGGAGTATATTGTTCCATATGTTGTAGACTCTGCATCAAGAGTGTGTGTGTGTATGTGTGGAGGTGATGTGTTTATATGTATTTGCACGTGTGTCATCATTATGTTCTTTACTAATTAAGTATAGCTGCTCAATGAGCAGATATTGCATAAAATTTATTAACACAAAACACCCTTACATATGACGCAAATCGTACACACGTAGCCCTATGCAAAATAATGAGTGTGGTGTCCTTCAGACGAACACTTTACAAAACCTTTTGGGCGTATCTAATTATATTATTGACGACCACTGCATACGTTATTTTCCCTTGCGTTTTTCTTTTCTTTCTATAACAATTGTCTTTTATGATTTGGAGAAAACAACATCGATTATCTTCTTGTTGCATTTTCAGCTCGGGCGACATTGTTGTTGGTGCTTAGTGTGCTAATTATGATACATTTTCTGCAGACTAATGTCACTTTAACCATTTTATAACTAACAAGAAAGGCACACGGTCTAACAATTTTAGTTTGTGAGCAGACTTCGCATCCTAATAGTTTACTCTTCAGGTATTAAGGCTCAATCCAAGTGGATTTTCCCGCCTTTTTTGTTTTACGTCAATTATTCGAATTTCAGTAAAGGAAAACAGAAATTAACTGTCACAGACCAAAGTTCGTTTCGTCCTTCAATAATAAGCACAATTAGTTATAATTAAATGCTAGTAGTAACTGCAGGATTGTGTGCAGACACTTTCTGGACATTATAATGTCCCAAAAGTGTCTGCACACAATACTGACTTTATTATTAATATTTTATTAAAACTTATTGTTCTCATTATTGAAGGACGAAACAAACTTTGGTCTGTGACAGTTAATTTCTGTTTTCCTTTACTGAAATTCGAATAATTGACGTAAAACGAAAAAGGCGGGAAAACCTACTTGGATTAAGCCTTAATATATGAAAAATCTAAGGCGCAGTATCAAGGCAGTTGTGTTATAACACAGGTCAAAGTTTACGTAACACCTTTAAATACGTCTCTTAAATGTCTTAATATGTTCTATTATGAGCTCAGGTGGCTGAAACACGAGCCGATCAGGGTAGCCGAGCGGTTAAATGCACTTGTCTTTCGACTACAAGATCGTAGGTTCGAATTCCGTCTCACGCATAGATGTTTGTGTGTGATTTTAACTTAGATTTAAGAGAGAACAAGTTCCACAAAGTTTAAAAAAAGGTATAACAAGTTGGGCAAGTAAAGCTCGCTTAGGGCGAACCAAGTTAAAAAAAAACCGCAAGGGTTGTGGGAATACGAGCGAGAGATCGTACGTTCAAGCCTCGCTCCATGCAAAAATTATATTCATTTTTTAAAAAAATGATAAATTACTAACGTTGCATGAAACACATTTATTCGCACAAAATTGGTAACACGTAACTGAGTCATAGATGCCTAAAGGCAATAGATACATTCAAATTGTCACCATTTGCATGATCATTATAGACACAACTTGAAATGAAAATACTCTTATCTTTGTTAGAACACTTCTTTAATGATTTAAACTTCTTTGTTCGAACGACTTGAAATATGTTGAAATATGGTCACTTGTTGAAATATGTTGTTTACCTGATTCTCTCCCGACTTTAGCTACAAGTTCTTGTTTACACACTTTTTATTCACATGCTTCTTTAAACCATTCGCTTTTTCTTCAACAACATTCTTAATGTCTTCAGGAGCTGATGAACCCGAAAACCCACACACAGAGCTAAAAAGAAATACTGTACCAACAAATGCAGACTGAGTGAAAAAGCAGTTGTACAATAACTTGATATACCAGCAACTGAAGTCAGTGTCCATGATACCAGATCTCGTAACACAAAGAGGAAAACCGTCACAGAAAAGTGTTCTATACAAAATGGGGCACTTGCCCTCTTCTTTCATATTTCGGCTTCTTCTGAGCTCAATATTCGAAATATTGATATAAAATTTGGCGCTTATGTAGATAGAGGATGGAAGAACTAAATAAAGCGTTTTACGCGAAAAGGGTACTCCCGTAAAAGTACCCAAACCTTCAATTCCCGCGAGTTTTGCACTTAGCTTATCCTCTCTTTTTTTTTGTGACTTTTAAGTGTTTTATATCTGTTTTTCACTGTTCCTTTTCAGGTTCAAGAAAATACTCTCACTTAAACAATAAGTAGATTATTTCAGTAAACATTTCGTAGTTCCTACAAATCTTAAGTCACACGTACAGTGAAGTGTGATTCGCGTTGATTCACCTATTCTAATATAATATCAAGGTCACATTCAAATTTTTTCAGGAAATTTCGCATAATTATTATCAACTATCGTTTCTGGTAAACTCGTGGGTGAATGTCTGAGTTTCTGCACTGTTTATTGATCTGCACTTGATTATAGTGCTGTGCAGAATGCAATTTACAAGAATTGCGCAGTCTGGAACATATTCTGTAACTGTGTCAATAGTTGTGTGTTTGTGTAAACAAGTAACTGTATCTGAGCTCTGTAAATCACCTAAAATTCATGCCAGTATGTTCACATCTTGAGAGTTATTGTCGTGAATCCAAAAGCTTCTAAATTTCAATATTCAAGATTTTGATTCAGCTACAAACAGAGAAATCTTGTAGAACACTTATTGTAATTTCGTAAAAGTAAGGGGTCACGGTGGCTCAGTGGTAGAACGCTCATCTCTGGTACGTGGGGTCCTCGGTTCGCGAGTTCCCGCTGATTGCTTGTGTACTTCTCACTTCATCCCGCGCACTAGCCAAGACCCCTCTCAGAGGTCTACAGAACTCGGAACTGCACAATACTTGTACGGAAACATGGATATAGGGGACATAAAATACATAGACAGGAAGTTCGTGCCAAAATTGTCAAAACATTTAGCAATAAAGTCATAGAATAAGCATGACTACACTCTACAGATCTTTTTATACTAACATTAATGCGTGATGAAAATATTTGCATACTAAAAAAACAGCCAAAACTAGTGATGGTAGTATATGCGGAGAATTAATCAATGTAATCCACTAGAAAAAAAATTAATGAATTATCTACCTGGCAACATTAGTGACAGTTGACAATCAGATACATTAATGTGTGATATGAATAAAAGTTCGCTTGAAACGTATCAAATATTGACTACAATATTTAAATATATATATATATATATAATGAAAAAATAATTAAATCATAAATATGGTTAATTAATTAACGAATCTGCAACTGAATTCAGAGTGAGTAATAATGTATTTCCATATCCAAGTCCTTTTATTTTAATACAAAAGAAAAAAAACTACGTCATACTAGTGGTTCTAAAATTCTCCTTTGATATTGAATGATGGCAATGCATCCATTTGCACTTTATATATACGTGAAGGACAGGGCAAAAGGGGTCAGCGGGTTGAAAATGGTTCTACAAACGGGGAAAAGAGAAGTTAAAAAAAAAAACTTCATCTGTGAGTAGTATTTCTTCCTCTGTTGGCTCGTGGAATCTCGCCTGTGATCGTTGATGCGAAACAGAGCGTGAACCGGGAATCCTTCTATGGGGACTATTTTTCCAGGCAGTGAGTCGGGTTTTAAGGTTTTCAGAGGTGGTCTCGAATTGAGAGACCAAAATAGAAATGTATACATCTCTCTCTCTCTCTCTCTCTCTCTCTCTCTCTCTCTCTCTAGATGAAAGATTCCAGTTTTGAACGAAAAACATTCAAACAAGAGTAAAAAGCCATCATCACCACGTTTATTAGTTTTCTGCAGCGGAGAGCGGTAGATCCACTAAGCAAAATTTATCCTTGTCCATTGATCTTGTTAGCGTGCTTTCCAGTCTTATTTTAATGTACGACTTTCGCCAATAAGCAGCATCATTGTTCATAATCTTCCTCTTTTCTCTTCAACATTAGTGCCAGTAAAATATACAGGGTGTTGCAAAATAACACCGACAAAATCATCTCGGGAATTTCCTGACATGGAAATAAGAAAATAGTTTAGACCATTGAGGATGCTCAAATACTTCATTTCGGCGCTATATGCTGCCGAAAGCGTGGGAAAATGAAATCTAGGACTTGATATTTCCAATACCATTAACAGTAGAACGAACTTAGCATAGTACCGTTAAAGATTTTAGACCTGCTCTATCTAAAAATGCATATACCAAAATTGTGCAAATGGATGTGCAAGGGTATCCTTAAAGGAAATAGAGGATTCTCAGAAATTCCTCTGATGTAAAGGTGTGTCGAAATAACTACTTTCCAGCATGTAACAATAATTCATTTGCGCCAGGTCGGTATAACAAACAGATTTCTTTGCGCACCTATCCGCAAAAACAGATTATGGAATATGTGGTGCGCATGAGAGGAAGATGTTCTCAGCTTGACTTCCGTCTTAAAGCTAAAATTGTGGATGAACTCGAAAAAATAGGCCATAACATACAAGGTGTTTCTAAAATGCACGGCAAAAATTTAAGAAATAATTGCTGACATCAAAACATATGAAAAAGTTCCTATGAACATGGGTGAAATTCTGCTTCGATTTGGCGATACAGCGTTTCCAACTTGGAGCCCAAAATCGACGTCTAACAATGAGAAAAAATGAATAAATTTAATAAATCAGAAACGACTCATTAAATGAAAATTTCGTTTGCTGAAATTTATTTTTAACAACATGGTGGATATCAGGAGGAAAAAATATAATGTTACCGGATTGTTAGCGTTGCCAACCCAGTAAAACGTTTAAATTTTTTCCAATGGCACTTCGTCGTGTTATTGCGTAGTTGACATCCTCTAGTGATGATTAACAACATTGTGCATAGGACAAAAAAGGTTTTCTCATACAAAATACGTATTTTCCTAGCATATTTCATCCATAGTTTGCAACACTGTGGTGTGTGCTTTACGTATGTTGTATATCATCACTACAGGATACCATATCTACAATAACACGACATAGTGCCATTTGAAAAATTTAAACGTTATATCTGGTTGGCAGCACTGACAACCCGGTGACATCGTATTTTTATTTACTCCTGATGTCCACCATGTTGTTGAAAACAAATTTCCGCAAACGAAATTTTCATTCAATACGTCGTTTCTGATTTATTGAGAATTGTTCATTCTCTTCCTATATTTGGGCGTCGATTTTGGACACCCTGTATCTGGAAAACGAAGCGGATATTTCACCCATGTTTATAGGAACTTTTTTTTTTACTTGGTTTGATGACCTCTTAAATTTTGGTTGTGCATTTTAGAAACACCCTGTATAAGCAGGGCTAGTATGAAAGTATCGAGAATGAACCACAAGAGGTCATCGCAAGCCACTACGAGTCTGAACTTGCTCCGGTAAAGTTTAATGCCGAACGCCATGCTTCTTTGCAAATCCTAATGCACACCACATCACAGCAAACGCCGGGATGTTACTTTGAACTTGGGTCCTGTCTGACTTCCGCATCGTTTTCCCTACCCCACCCCAGCCTGAGATAAATTCAGTTAAATTCAATCATAGTAATCAGATGATGTTAGCAATATAAATTCCGAGCAAGACTATAAAAGCTTGACAGCATTCGAAGCCCTGCTTGAATTTGTGTGATAATAACCGAATAATACGCTTTCAAAAAAGCCCACCGAAACATCGTTTAGCTAGCTATTGAGACAGTATAGTTAAATGCCGTTATACATTGTGCGTTCGCAAGTAGTTAAGTAACTTCCCTGTTCATGAATTCATTATTCGGGGTCAGACTTAATTCTCATTCGATGTTAATCTCTGGATATAAGAAGATACCTCCTTCTCTATCAATTATTCATCAGTGGCTATTCATAATGACTCCGTCTTTCCTGTTCTTTTATTATTTATTGTATTGGAAATCGATCGATGGAACGGAAGTGGCTTTCTTTTTTTTTTATGTTAAGAAGAAAGACGGAAGCTGTCCGGGACAAGAATAGCTGAGGATAAAAAGAAGGAAAGAAAGGAAGCACGGAGAAGCCGGATGCTGAACAAAGAACCTACTTTTAACTGACAACAATGTGCCTTTTGTTAGTCTTATTTGTCACATAAAAAAAATCAGGCTCGTGACTCTACGTTTATCTTTCTTAGTTATGTATTTATAAATTTTAAATTTACATTTATGAATTGAATTCGCATCCACCAAGGAAACAGACCTTGAAATTTGGTAAGAAATCTACGTCGTATACAGAAACTTAGCTGCCCTTTTCGACTGCAAGACCTCAAGATCGGCGCTAGGATATTGATACGAAGTGAACAAAAAGTGTGTTTTTATCATTCAATCAAGAGAAGTAACTCCAGTTGTTGGTATAGTGGGCTCGGAACCATTCCGTTCAATAGACTTCCATGGGACTTGAATCCGTGGCCGCGAGCAGAGAAAGCAAACATGCTAACCACCTGGCTAACTAAAGATCGATCGACTTTCAGCACATAGCGTAGTGGTGGAGTGCTGTGGTGTGGGTAGAGACGCTAAAGTTCGCAATTTTTCATTCCAGGACGAAAGTAAAGCAGAAATGACTTCTGTTGCTTGACTGATAAAACATATATTTTGTACTCTTCGCACCTATATTCTTGCCTCGATCTCAGAACCTTGCATGTTGAAAAGGACAGCTATTTTTTTTGTATAGGCGTACGAGCTTAGATTCTATAGGACAAAGATGCTCTTAGCAAAATTTCAAGGTAGGTTTCGACATGCTCTCATTGACGGTTCCCTTGTAGGGTCCCTTTACAAGTGTGAACACATTTTTTTTACGGTAAAGTCCAGGGAGTCTATTCTATCTGGTCAACTTTGATTAAAAGTACTCCGGAGGGCTAAAATAGCTCTTCGGGGTCAAAATTATTGGAACTATGAGTTGTCTACGGATGGCCTTCCCTTATCAAATGAAGAAGTCTTGCGAAATTCCGTTCCTATTGGTCTAACAGTGTGGATTATTCAGCTGGACAACGGCAGACAAAATTGAAGGTTTATTTATATTTAATGTTTTTCCTTCTCGGCGAGAATCAGTGGTTGTACGCGCCTTTCTCTATATTATGTACACAGCTCTTTCTAGATATACAATAACACATATTCGCTATACCTTGATATATACGAGGGAGGTCCGAAATTAAAGGTACAGAGGGGCGCTGTTTATGCAGTAGGTGCGCCATCTCGAGACCGTGAATGGCTATCGATAGTTCGAAGTAAGGAGTGTTCGACACACAAGCGCTGTCAGCCTGCAGCCACCAGTCTGCGTTTGGCACTCGAAGAAATTGGATGGTGAGCTGATAAATGTATTCTAAGGTGGAGATGCGTGCAGTTATCTGATTGTTGAAAGCAGAAGGAGTGAACGAGAGTGACATTCATCGTAGGTTAGAGACTGTATGGCAAAGGCGTGTTAAGTCGAAAGAAAGTCTGTGTGTGGATAGAATAAATTCCATGCCAGCTGAACTGAACTAACAGAGGAACCAAAACAAAACAGTGAAGCAACGTACAGGATCTGCCGCATAGCCCAGATCTGGTCCCGTTTGTTTTTCATCTCTTCGTACCTCTGAAGAACTTATTATGCAGTGAAAGATTCGATGACCAATACGCATTTAAAACTGCTACTATGCAGTACTTCACCACTCGTGGACGGGAAGTGTATCGTGAAGACATCTTTAAACTCATTCAGCACTGGCATAAGTGCTTGAATCTGTGCGGTGACTATGTCGCAATATAAACCATAGTGTGTTGTGCTCATGGTTTATGTGTCCAATTTCACAAAAATGCATGTCTTTTTATAACTAGGAATTGTACTTTTATTACTGGACCACCCTCGTATATTAAACGTTAACTAAATATTTAAAATTCACACAAAAATGTAAAAATTCACACAAAATTATACAAGTTCACCCCCACAAAAAATATTCACACAAAATTATAAAAAATCACACAAAAATATAAAAGTTCACACAAAATATAAAAATTAATACAAAAATGTAAAAATTAACACAAACAAAAAATAACAAGCACAAATACGTTTATTATTTATATAACCTTAGAGCAGATCCGATGATAACGCACAATGCACTTAAGGACAGTGAAACCATCGCTAAATCTTGAAATAAAGAAAACTAACCAAATGAAAAGGGCCTGCCACCTTAGAGTCACTGAATTTAAAACGAGTGGAGGTCGCTGAAATCGAATCTGAAACCAGTTTCTCTTCACCTCTTTTGGTTCAGACGCTAATCAGCTTTAGACGCAGCGGATAAAATTAAATTTAAATGGTAGTAAAATATATTTGGTCCGCTATACATCAGGAAAGCGATCTAAGACAGATATATCTTCTGCATGAGTTGGGAGAGGGGAAGCGTGTTTCTATCTGCTCTTTCCAATGGAATTGGTCTCCATGTTCATTATTTTAATTTCTATGCCTTTATTTTCACCCTGAATAATAGTTTACTAAAACCACACAGCATAAATCTACTGTGATAGATAGACATTGGAATTGTGTTTCTGTGTAGTTTCCTTCCAGGTATGCACAGAGTGTGAGAACTCGCAGTTGTCTCTTCTGTTGTCTTTCTCTGAGAACCATGAGTTGTAAGTAGGAGACATGCAAGGTGCAAGACTGGAAGAGAACCGACAGAAGTATGCATTGATTACAATATTCTGTTTTCCCACAGAACGCTGAAGTTTAACGCTCTGAGAAGGTACCAAGCGTTTCGTTCGAATATGTGTTTCTTGTCTTCTTTAGGTAACTCCATGTTCTTCCTTTTCTTCTATCTTGATTTTGTGTGGTTTTAACACCTTTATTTTTATTAGGGTTGGTTCGGTTTGATATGAACACCAACACTACAAAATAGATTAATAGCCTGGATAGTTCAGTTTCGTAGAGGGACTTTTTGACCAAAAGGTCCACCACGGGACTTGAATTGGTGATTTTAAAATTACAATAATCTCTGGAGCAAGACAGATAAATTTCATTCAAACAATGCAATGACAACACAGGATTCAACTTAACAAATTATATTTTAAAGCACCTATTTACAATTTATGGTTTACTTCGTAATCGTGGCGACGAATGGAGATAAAAGACATTTTAGTAAACGATAAAGGATAGTCGCTTAGCAACACCTTAATTTTCGAATTCGTACTCGACATTACGATCAGGCTTGAACCCATACCCTCGAACAATCGACATAACAGTAGTGAACGTATCTCCTCGATTTTTCACTGCAATTTTTACCTCAAACGACGACTTACAACCATTGGATTTGCACACCTCAACATCTTTGAATCGACAGAATGATTCGACGCTTTCTTGTTGCTCGTCATTAATGTGACGCCCGTGTATTTGGAATCCGACTAGTTTTAGAACGACTTATCAGCTGATTACATAAAATCTAAGAGCCTGGTTTTAGTGTTTCAAAGTTTCCGACTGTTAGCGTATTGCTGGCAAAACTGCACTATGCTAGAACCGAAACAGAAAAAATACGAGGAACGTGTCATATTAAACATGTGCGAAGTTTGGTGTTGCTACTAACACACAGCTTTGGCACCCACATGTTAGCAGTCAGAAATTTAACTGGCAACACTGCGAAAACGTTTCAGTTTTGATGTGAGGAGCACGTGTGCAAAGTTTTGTAAGATTCCTTAGGGAACACCCTGTATATAGAAGAGAAAGAGAAGCAGAAAATTATTCTGTAACCACGAAGAGATGTTTTGCTATTCACCTGAAGTCCAAACTTGAAGAAGAAATGACGGTAAAGAAAATATAGAAACCGACAGACATCAGTCATACATTTCTAAAACATGGTTCATTTAATGCAAAAACTTTTCCTCCAACAAACGTACCGTCGAGCAACCATCGTGGCTAACAGGTTGCCTAGCTTTCCAGAGATTCTGTGAAGCATGATAGTGTTGGTGAAGCTGGAGGAAATAACAGGAGAGAAACGAGAAGAAGAAACATCAGAAGACGGTTGCGTTGGTTAGACCACGAGAAAAAATGTTTCAAAAGAGAGAGCGCCATCTCTGGTCCAGCAGAGGAAGTAGAAATATTTCAAATGTTTTGATGAATGAAACATGGCGATACAAGGAGAAGCGTTATCATTGCCGTACAAAGTTCATCTTATTTATAAAACATATCAACGAACAAAAGCCTTGAATATAAAAGGAGTGGTCCTTTGAATAACTAGTTCAAGGGGAATGTTTAGAGGTGTATACTAAATAAGTGAATTGAACGAAAGCTGTCTGGACTTACACAATTAATTATTTGTTCCTCCACATCAACGTGGAAAGTTTAACCACGGTATGAAGCATATTCAACGTTAATGCTATCACGTTACATTAATTTTAATTAATTCTTTAATTAAATTTTAAAGAAATTTTAATTCTTTTTATTTTTAAATTCAAACTGTGCTATTGTGTTGGATTTATTTTAAGTTATCAAATGAGATTGGATTGGCAATTATTTGAATTATTTAGTTATTTTTATTGGCAAAGTTAAAACAGTTATGTTTTTTATTGACATGAATTATAAGCATAATTATAGTAGTACATTGATAAAAATACACTTATTTAGTTGTTTTTTTCATACACCATTTCTCAAATTCTCTTAATTTTTGTGAGTAAGAAATATTAGTAATGTGTTCACAAAGTGTATATATTTAAGCATGTCTTCCCGAAGACATTTGTTTCTGATATGCTCTCACAAACCCCGACCCAATCATGTTTTTTGCGTCAATTTTATTTAATATATCAGATAATATAACAAAAAAATCTAAGTATGAAAACTTGCACAATAAACACACTATTGAACTTCTACAATATTGAATAAATCAGGACATATATACTTCGTTCATTACGCGCTCATTAACTTCACTTGCGGTTGCGATGTATAAATCTTTTCATTGGTTGTTAGCCAACTTCCAGATCAGCTAAAGATCTCACACTTTTCACAATGTCTTAATCTTGATGACAATCAGGACTGCATAAACAGTTTCCCTTGATGTAATCTAGATGTCGGCAGAGCTGAAACGGATCATCAAGATTTAGATCAGGACATCTGGTTTATGTTTGTGCCCGATCTGTCCCGGTCATCCGAAGGGCAAAGCACAGCTTTTAATTGTTTCTTTATTACTTTATTATTGCGTTTGAACGAACAGTGTTTCTTTCAAGAGTGACCGAACCGGGACGAGGGTGTTATCCCTATAAGAACTAAAAATACGACGCTGAAAAGCTTCTAACAGTAATAATATACAGATATATATATATACAGACTATTTTATAAAAAATAGTCTCATATACTCGGAATGAACAAAAATATTGCAGGATGTGTGTTAAAAGCCCCCCACCCCCCCCCCCACCCCCACCCCCAAAGGCTATTCTGAAAGAATTTGATATTTTAAATATTAAATAGGATACGGATTTGTCTAAACTAGTTCAAAATCATGAAGGAATCCCCCGGGTCACAAAGTCAGTGTCAACATGGGTCAACATGAAGTCAGTTAAATCACGACCGGGTCAGGCCAGGTCACAAAAAGTGAACTAATTTCAGCTAATGTTGTTACTGTTATCAACCTGGTTTAAAGTGTTTTTTTTTTTGAAATGGCACTTTGGCGGTTTATTGGACATTCGCTACTGATGATTAACATGATAATGTGAAGCACAAAATACGCAGTGTTGCAAACTATGATTTTATTTACGCCGTCAAAGCTTAGAAATGTTGATTTATTGTCTCATTTCATAAATAATGAACCGCAAAGCATAAGAGTTTGCGTGTTTACGTGAAGAAATAACCAGTCTCTTTTCGGAATGGTGCAATAGAATATATGTCATTCTTTTGTGCTATTTAGATTTTAATTAACGTATAGAAGATGATGAATTTTTGCATACAGATAATTTGAGGGTGAATTCCTGACACCAAAAAGAGAAAAGAGAAATGCTCCCTTCATCATTAGACAAAATTCCGCTTTTGTTTCGAAATACTGTGGTTTTAACTTGGATCGCAAAAAAAAAAAAAAAAAAAAAAAACCCTTCATACAACGAAAAAAAAATGAAAAAACTGTCTCGCAATGAATTAGAAGCGATGCATTATAATGAAATTTACTTTTAGGAGATTCGTTCATATCACTAGTATGAAGAATAAATTACTGTGATGTCATTAGATTATCAGTGTTTGCCAACTTAGTATAAATATTTATTTTTCAAATGACTCTACGTGTATCTGTTGGGTATTTAGTGCTCCCAAATGGTGATAAATATCATAAAGCACAGACTGAAGTGTTGCAAACTGTGAATGTTTTATCAGGTTAAACGAGAGCATCAACGTTGCTAATATTTCATCTCGTATAATTTTCATAGTTTGCAACACTGCATTTTGTTATTTATATTGAATGTTAATTATCACTAGAGGAAAACAAATATTAAATAAATAGGCGTAATGCCTTCGGTTGGAAACCACTAATAACATGATGGCATCATAGAATAACTCCTAATTTCCAACATGTTGATAAGAATTAACCCTCCAAAACAAAATTTTATTTTGATATGTCGTTTCTGATTTATTGCAAAATATTTTATTTTATTTACATTCGTGATATGTCAATTTTGGGCTCCATGTTGGAAACCCTGTAACTTGAAGTAGAAACGGAATTTGGCGAATGATGAAGGCAATTTTTTTTTGTGTGTGTTTTATTGTCAAGAATTCACCTTCAAATTTTTTTGCACGCAATAGACGGAAGGGCTTTAATTACTCCCTCGGACAACGTAATGACCTGACTTAATCTAATTTACCCTAGCACTAAAAAAATGAAAGATGACCTCAGGTAACTAACTTACGTTTAGCTAACCTTAGAACTATTCTAATATAACCTAAACTCACACATTGTCAATGATTGAACGATTCTGGGGAGTATCTAAAGTCCAGCCCCACAATCTATCAACATGTGTGTGTATGTGAGTGTGTTTTAAAAATCTAAATAGCGCAAGTAAAGTAAGTAATAAATTATATTCTGTTGTGCAATTCTTAAAGACGACCGGTTCATTTGCTTCAAGTAAACACGCAAACTGCTGCCTTTGGTGGCCTTTTTTACCTACTTAAGAAAACGAGACAAGAAAGAAAATATGTTCGTAGAGGTTTTCGCACACGACATATTGGATGTCTATATATTATAAAAATACATCGCATCCGTCACTCAAACCCGAATACTCTTCGCTCACGCGGTGCTCTGTTTTAGAAGTAATCAATTTTTGCCCCTTTCTGAATGATAAATTTCACGTGGACTGCAGATTTAAATGGTATAAAGTTGGACAACGATTCTGAAATAACATTTC
Organism: Lepisma saccharinum; assembly: GCA_022664845.1. Taxonomy (NCBI): domain Eukaryota; kingdom Metazoa; phylum Arthropoda; class Insecta; order Zygentoma; family Lepismatidae; genus Lepisma; species Lepisma saccharinum. The sequence goes on along the minus strand of JAGDQP010006684.1, from coordinate 49,602 downwards.
TTTTTCTGGCTCCGGAAATAAAGCGGAGGCCATTGCACTATATGCAAGTCGATAAAATAAGAAAAAAGTTGGGGATATATCCAAATCATTTTACTCTTAAGTAATGGCTTCTTTTTTTTTGGGGGGGGGGGAACAGAGCCTCAATCGTCGGCTTTTATTCAAAGGATCTCAAATTCGATCTCCGCTGGTGGCATATTCAACGTGCACACTGATTCTAAATTCATTTTGAACTGTAGGTCCCATCCTCAACAGCTATCTTTATCCAATGCGGGACAATGGGAAACCATCATCGGTTCATCTTGCCTAGGCACCTTCAGGTTATAAACCGGCCATCGGGTAGAATTCAACTATTATTTATGTATTTGCTATCATTTTTAAATTTTGTTTTTATGGTGCGGACTAAAGACTGTCAGTCTAATCTTGTCACGTCAGAGGGATGATATTCCTCGGCGATAATTTTCCCGGGGAAGGATGGGAAAGATAGCGTGTCAGAGTTTTATTTGAGATACCATGCCGGTATTCGCCATGTGAAACTGAGGAAAATCCTGGAAAAACTCAGTCAGGGTGGCCGACAGTGGAGCTTGAACTCACAAATTTTCCCATTGCCGATCGAAGTTAGGTTTTTCACTGAGGTTTTTAAAGACATCCTGACTGAGGTTTTTCCAGGGATTTTCTTCAGTCATATCAGGCAAATGCTGGGGTGGTACCTTCAACTTAGGATCTGGCGCCTTGCTGCATCTTTTCTCCTTCTCTATCCCGGCATGAGCCTTAGATGCCTAAAGGACACAAAATAAAATTCAAATTCATTTGTTCTGACCGTTTAGCATTGTCGTGGTTCAGACAGTAACTAGGGGGACTCTGGATCTTCAAGCCTCACGGCCAACTATCCTGACTGAAGATTTTCACGGTTTACCCTCAGTTTCACCAGGTGAATACCGGAATGACACCTTAAGTAAGACCCTGGTCGCTACCTTCCTCATCATTTCCTTACCATATCCTGGCCAGAGTCAAAGATGCCTAAATGAATTCAAATCAAGCTTATTTGCTATGTTCATTTCTTTATATTGGACACCCTGTATGTCAAAGAGACGGAGAAGGGGAAGGGGGAGAGAGAGGGAGGGAAGGGGAGAAAATACATCTGTTATTACAGTTACTCCTTTTTAATATTAACACTGAACCTGCTAAACCGAGAACTCTACGGCCGTTTCGCACCAAATATCCTTTTTACTTAAATATTCTGTTTATTTATTTACAAAACTGACGGAGTGTGGTTCTGGATTAACTTGTTAATAATGCAAGGAAAAAGAAGGAGGAAAAACAAGGTTCTTGCAAAAATAGCTGTAAAAAGCATCTTTCCAATTTGAGAATTCTGCAAATTCTTATTTAATTCTCGTAGTCTTGTTACTTTCCCCCTCTCCCTTTTCATATATGTGTACGAAGGTTATTTGAGAAGTTGTGAACCTACCTAGGTGTGCAATACAACCCTTGGTCCCTTACCACGCAGACTGTACCCGCTTACACATTATGGCAGGCCTCTATTGCTCAGTAACTAATGTACCTAGATTTGGAAGTTCGAAGGCGTAATAGATCACTTGAATAATTCAGACGTGTTTAGTTTAGGTGAGATACTGCCCGACATGTCTCTAACCATAGTAGTACACAAACGTTGAAAATATGTGGATTCAGCGTTAGTACCGAAACGTTATTTAACCGTTGAATATGTACCAGCATGTCCGCCTGTTCAACGGTTTATCCAACGTTAAAATAATTGTTGAGAGACAGGTTGAAATCAACGCTTCAAATAAACGAAGAAACGCATCTTAGAAATTTATTTTTTTAACGTTGATCATACCCACCTGTTTCCAGCTGGCTAAAAACAAACCATAATTGCTTAGGCCTTTGCTTTCATGGTGATTACTGTCTGCAGGCTGTATCGTCGCGGACTTTGGATCGCCAATGGATAGATACGCGGGTTCGAACCTCACGGATGACCATCTTGACTGAAGTTTTTTTTTAAGGTTTCCATCAGTTTCACCAGGAAAATGTCGGGATGGTACCGTAAGTAAGACCCTGGTAGATATCTTCTCCATTTTTTACCTAACTTATCCCTGAGTCAAAGATGCCAAAAATTCATAAATAAATTCAAATTCAAAATTCATGACATATATGGATGAAACACAACACCTTGCATAAATTATTTCCTTTAAAAACTGGGATCGTTCAATAATCAAGGTTCTGCCAGACTTCCTTCTGTGGAGAGGTGTCACCCTTCTAAATTCACGAGCGCAGCCCCCAACTTAAAAATATTTACGGAAAAAATCGATAGAAACGGCAAAACTCCACTTACATCCTTCTAATTTTGACTTTACCCCCCACCCCCCTAAACTGAAAATCCTGGCAGAGCTGAAACGAGTTACAGGGTCAATCGGGTCCTTCGAGTCACTTTTTGGACCGGGTCTATGCTTCGGACCCAGTCTGACCCGATCTTGACCCGTTGACCCGGAGGGCGAAGCAGAGGTTTAATTCTTTCCTTTTCATACACTGTTGCATTCAAACAGTCTTTCCATCTGCGATGACCGGGAGCAGGGAATGTTGCTCCCCAGAGTACAAAAAATACGACGCCGAGAAGTTGCTAAGAGGCTTGGAATTTGATGAAATATGATTTTTTTTTTTTTTTTTTTTTAATGTTTCAGGACGATGCCGACCACAAACAAAACTCATTTCAGTCTGAACTGAAGCAGAAAACGTGATTTTTATTTTGCATTAATTTTCATTTTTTTTATGTTTTTCGATTTATTGGCCATTTTCTCGTTTTTAGGTCAGTTTTGATCATTTTAAAAGAATTTACTCCTATTTTCAACATTGTGTAATTGCTTACATGCTTCACACATACCAAGTAAAAAAAATTCTTAGATTTGTAATAGCTCACGCTGGAGCAAAGTGACGCTAGGTATTAGCATAGACCTCATAATAGATAGACTTAGCACGCTTCCTCATTTCTGGCTGCGCTAAAACTAATGGATTTTTGTTCAGAGCACGTGGTTTTGAATTCATCCGCTAGGTAGCTCTGACATAGACCTCATAGTAGAGTAGTCTATGCCAGAGCTACCTAGCGGATGGATTCAAAACCACGTGCTCTGAACAAAAATCCATTAGTTTTAGCGCAGCTAGAAATGGGGAAGCGTGCTAAGTCCATCTAGTATTGGGTCAAGTAACTAAAGAGCTAAATGGAGAGTTGGTTGCAACTGGAAGCTACACAAGAAATTGTTTCTCTATGCTGAAAAGCTCTTATTCACTTGTTCTTTTCTCCCTAAAGATCCGGAAATGATTGAGGAAATGTCCGTAAAGTTGAACATAGTCCATAAAACTTTGATGAAATTTGACGTGTTGAAACCAGTTTTTGGACAGTTTTCATAGAGATGCTGCAAATCCTATCGCTATTTCGCAAGATCGGATGGCAACACTGAAAATCCTCCTGACACAAAAAGTATACAAAAGGTTCACCAAATATGAACTTTATGTGAAGGCATGTGAACTTTATGTGAACCTACCGAAAAAATGTGAGTTTTTAGTGTGATCAATATTACTTTTTATTAGCTTCTGGCCCACGGTGCACATTTTGTACACGTTGTTTATATTTGCTGTAGTTCATATTATCTACACTTCATTTTGAGATCAGTTTTAGTACATTTACCAACTTTAAATGAAATATTTGTGCATAAATGGTGTATGAATACACCAAAAGTTCATATATTATGCACTAAAAACGTGCTAAAACTGGAACTTTTTTCGAGACATTTTGTGCCAGGTGATTTTCAATGTACATTTGAGAATTTACAAATGATTAGATGGTGGTATAGTGAAATTCCATGGAAAATAGTATTAAAAAACAAATATTACCTACTATTTGAGTCAAAAACTTTTTTTCTCCATTCTAAAAGATCCTAACATTAGATAAGCTAGCAAAGTGTTCATTAAACAATTACCAGTTAATCGCAAAATTCATGCATCTGAAAATAAAATAACTGAGTTTTCTGTCCATAGCCCTGTCAGGTCCTGTATAGTATTGGCTTCCTATATTCGTTTGATGAAGTTGGATGGAGTTGGATCATCAATTGGATGAAGATGCAATCATAGAGTCGCCGAGTTAACCCAGTCTGGTAATTTTGGTCAAGACCGGATCAAGTAAAAAGTGACCCGGTTTCAGCTCTGATCTATGGATATAAGCCATCACATAGCTTAGTTTGAGTGCAAAAAAACTGCAGATTCGAGAACGCAAAACGAGCGATAGAATCATTGAAATGCGCGGAAAATTCTAATAATTCCGTTCTGCTGAAATTGAGAGCTCTGAACTTAGTTAAGCTTGAATATCAAAGAATTTAAGCTTATTCTACTCAAGCTTCCTTAAGTAGACTAAAGTCCGTCAGTAAATTCATTCAGTCAATCTCCCTTAATCACTCTACCAAACCTGAAGGAGCTGATCACGAGTCAGGGCCTGCCAGCTTTCATTTGGATAATGTAGGATCAGCACATCATCTCCTGTTGGTTTTTCCAGGCGAAGTTTCTTCTTCAGGTATCTTCACAACAGCTGTCTTAACTACAAAAGTTTGAACCCGTACCGAACATCAAACCTTTAGCCACTTGCACCAAAGACTATAGCGAAATTATTTTATTTTACGGGTCATTTTATTAGTTAATGACCTGGGTCCGTCTCCGATTGAACAAGCCGTTATCTTTGCAAAGATGTTTTACCAAATTTCTATACATAGTCATATAAGTTACCCAGCTAGAAAGTTCTCTTTTAATAAATTAAATGGATTCACTCCTTGCCTATATTTATTTAGAGAACAAATATCTCAAAGCTTTTCTGTTGACATCGTTGTTTGAATTTATTTTAAGGCCTTTAGGCAACTATGGCTCAGGCCGTATGGATGATGATGGGGTGAATTGGTGGAATGAAGAAAGTGGGAGGAAACGGGAGCACCCCGAGAAAACCCACGCACACGGTGTTTGTCCACCACAAAGCCCACATGGCATGAGCAGGGATCGATCCGACGACCCCTAGCACCAGAGGTGAGCGCTCTACCAACTGAGCCACCGCGGCCCTTGACATCGTTGTCTTCTACATACTCGTACGCCTTATTTCCAAGATTATACAAAATCCATATACTATATTCCCCATGGTCACTGACTCACTGACTGATCATCAATGTTCACAGGCCAAACTACTGGAGCTAGAAACACCAAATTTGGTATGAAGGTGTATGACCATGAGTAAGAAAAGGAAAAAAAATTCCGACATTTTGAAAAAGTCGCCATCTTGGATCCAAAATGGCCGCCAAATCCATTGTTGTATAGAATACACAGCCTACACGGCTACAGCTAGAAACATAAAATTTTGTATGAAAGTACATTATCACTAGTAGATTACTAAAATATTATACAATGTATCCAAAGACGTCATCTTGGATCCAACATGGCGGACATAAAAATTCATTTTCCACACCGTTTCAGCTAGAGATACGAAATTTGGCATAAAGATGCATTATGACGAGTAGTTTAGGAAAATATTACAACATTTTGGAAAAGTCGCCATGTTGGATTCAAAATGGCCACCCAGAAAACATTCTCCACGCCGTTTCAGCTAGATAAATGAAATTTTACATTAACGGTGTAGACCATGCCCGCCATCTTGGTACGCAATTTCCATTGATTTACATGGGAATAGTTTTACTCGTCTTATATCTCTCAGGAGCGTAATTTTTAACTTCTGTTTTCGCCAAGTTTCTCGTAATGTTATTTTGGACTCGTGCTATTTTGTAGAAATGCAATATTTTACACATGGACAGTGTAGTTTCCCCTTGACATATTGTGACAAACTGTTAATAATACATTATACTTATATATTTGAAGAAATTTCACAAACCAAAACTATACAAGAGTCAAAATAACCACCAAGACAAATTCGTGAAAGCGGAACTTGAATATCCTATTTCTGACAGGCATAAAATGAGTAAAACAATTCGCATATAAATCAATGGAAAGTGCGTACCAAGGTGGCGGGGATAGTCTACACCGTTAAGGTGTACAACCACAAGTAGATCACGACAATATAAGAAAAGTTAAAAAAGTCGTCAACTTGGATCCAAAATGGCCACCCCAAAACCCTGTTTCCAAGCCACTGAAGATAGAGAAACAACATTTGGTATGAAGGTGTATGACCAAGAGTAGGTTACAATAAGTGGAGCAAACCTCCCTTTTGGGGGCGCAGCCCCACCTAGGGAGGGTGCAGATGGACACCATGGCGGTGCTATCCCGCAGTCTTGTTAAGATAAAGAGGACGCAACCCCCGAAAAACCCTAAGTTGAAAGCGCAGCTCCCACGCGAAGCAAAGCGAGTCTTTATATAGAAAATTGAAAAGGGCTATGTTTGTGTTATCATCACGCAAAAAGTGCTTGACCGATTGGAGTGACTTTTCGCACATGATAAGATACTGGACCGGACTGGGAAATAATCATATCATTTTGATTCTAAAATTCTTATCTTCAGAGATAATCGACCATCTAATTATCCATTGAATTCCAGTGGCGGTGGTAACAAAAAAAGCCAAGCACGCGGCAACCCACACTACACTGTTGTTCGATGGGTTGACTACCTCCAAGTGGTCAATTCGGCATGACTATCAATTCATTAACAACGGACAGCTGATTGATGACAGTCCCGATGACTGTTGCCAACATATTTTATTCACCCGACACCAACAGGCGGGCAAATTAGCTAGTCTTCAATATTTCTCAATAATATATTCAGAAACGATTATTTTCTTCTTGCTATGTACGTATTCTTATTAAAATCATCGATTTATCTATAGGAGTGTACGGATACCCGAAATTTCGGGAAGAGAATCGTGGAAAAAATCCCGTATTGGTCTCGGCTTTCGGGAAGGTCGGTACCGATTTTCGGGAATTCCCGGATGCACTGAGAAAAATTTGCCTAGGCTTACTAGTTAACGTTACAGACATGTAAAATTGTTTTGTCCAGATTTAGGACTTAGGACCCATGGGTTCTTTTCTTTCCATCAACACATTTATGCAGCAGTGAATTGAAGCTTTCACCATCTATACTTGCACATAAGGACAACCGTGCTATCCATAACTGAGTTGTTCTCTTCTTTCCGGACTTCTTTTTTTCATGTTTGCTCATAGGAGAAGATCTCAGAGCACCCGCGTTAGTAACAACAGTCTTAACTGTGATTTTTTCCATGCTACATGAGCTTTTAACATGACATAATGGTCTCGCTTCATTATTACTGTTCATATCAGTCATATGTTTGATATCAATTACTTTATCCAGAATAGTCAGGACAAAATGTACGTATATAATAAGACCATATAATTCAACATCCTCCGTAATGTTAAATAGTCTAGTAGTGAACAAGTTCCAAAAAGAACTAGAAAATACGTACATTTTCTAATTAAATGTCTCTCAGTGTGGTCGTAAATTTCTGAATGGTCGGGAATCCCGAAAGGCCGGTAATTCCCGGAGGGTTGGGATTTCCCGACAATTTCTCGTCCCGAAAATTTCTCGACTTTCGAGATTGTTTTTCTTCTTGTCCCTGTTGCGTCCCTTCATGAAAATGTATTCTTCCCGCACGTCCTTACATATTATGTCTAAATAAATATACACACTGAAATAAAAGTAAAGCTGAACCTGGGTGAAAGGAAGAACCCAAATTTATTTGTGAAGGACCTGCCACTATCGCTATAAAGTTTATTGCGTCACAGTCTGATGAACCGAGTTTTAAAATATCAATATTGGATACATGAAAACCGTTGATATCATCATCAAATATATACAGTTACAATCAAAGAAACGAGAATGCGTGTAGTTGTGTATAATTTTGTTTATATCAGGACTAATGACGGGTGGATATGGGGAGGAATGCAGGGTGGAGATGTTATTTTACAAGGCTAAACCGGTTTTGTGAGGGATGAATGCAGTAGGCATGCATTGATAACAACAACATTCCGTGCTTGCTGACCCATATACCGTGTAGATCTATCTACCCGCAGCTCTGTCTCTCGACACGCCAACGACATCTTGAGAGGCCGCACGGAAGCTAGCACGTGGATATCGGGCAAGGCCGCACGCAAGGCTGCGTGACCCCTCTCGTCCGGCGATCAAAATATGCGTGTCAGAGCGGCAGCAACTCGTGTTTTGGGATCATCATCTTTGGAAGACAATGGAAATAACCAAGAAACGTTTTCCATTAGGATGGAAGTGTATTTTTTTTCTAAAGTAAAAAAGAAAACATCACAGGGGGAGGTGAGAAAGTTCTCAATAAAGGTTTGGAAAATAGTGAAAGAAACCTTTTTTTTTTTTTTTTTTGCAGTGACAAACTTTAGTTTAACTTTTTTTGTTTTGAGCGTGTGAGTTTTGCTCGCACGGATATTGTTTCTCTAACGTGACAAAGTTTACCCTTTTTTTTCGTACAAGAAAAAAAAAGTGTTTTGAAGTAATGCCCTCTTCTGGGGCATTATTAACTTTGGACTACATCATTCACTTGAAACTAGATTGTCACAAAAACTGTATAACTGACCTCGGTTACAACACTGAAGTTTTATTTTCCCAGGCGGCAAGTTCAAGTGGTCAATCAATAGACTGTCTCTCTCGGTTGCACCATCGGATAAATAATCCGAGATTTCAAAAATCTCTGGACACAGTTTGTCCATGGATAAAATCAACCCATCATTTCACCAACAGGTTTATTGGAAAGATTTGCTAATCGATATAAGTTGAGTAGGTTGGTTGGTAGTGCGGCTTTGTATGTGCTGTGGACATGGATTGCACTACTTTCTTTTAATGTGAACGTCGATTAGCGCTCCAAACAGGTAAAATCGTAATCGTAATCTAAGACTGAAAGGGTCAATGGAGAGGACGTATCTTGGGTTGAAAGACCTGTCGCTTATGGCGAACACCGATGATGGTGAATGTCCCACCGTTACATTAATTTTAATATTTGTACGGGTTTACAATATATAGAACATTTTTCACTGGTATTAAAATGTGTTTCCAACTTCTGTGTTTCGATCGAAAGATAAAATAATCAGTATTGACGTTTCATTAAGACATACTCGACTAAGACATACACACACACATATTCACACATACTAACACACAGGACAACTGAATTGTTAAATTACAAGGAGGTAGCTTCCATTATCGCAACATAGTCACACCGTAAAAGAATTCGTGGGCAGTAGATTTACTATAAAGTGGACAATCTATTTCCAAACGCGATTTTAGGTAGCCTACATACCTTGTAGCGAGTCGCCTTAGCTCAGTGGTAGAGCGTTTGCATAGTATTCGGGAGGTCGTGGGTTAAATCCGAGTGGCCGACTATTCTGACTGTAGTTTTCTCTCAGTCACACCAGGCAAATGCCGGGATGGCACCTTTAACTTAGGCCCTGGTTGACACCTTCCCGCATCCTTTCCCCTCCGCTATCCCGGCCTGAGCCTTAGATGCCTAAAGACCATAAATAAAAACAAAAACAAAATTCAAGGTACATGCTTTGTGAAATTACCTAACAAAGTTCTAAATGGGAATGCGTTCATCATAGTAAGATGTATTACATAACATCAACAGGTCCGAAACTAGATATAAGTGCAAGGAACACTTGCTGGAGTCCCCCGAAAAGCATAGAACCCTTTAAAGAATGAGATTTGAAATTGAAGAACTTGAAATACTGTATGAATATATAGGACGTTTAATGTTACAATTCTAAACATCATTGGTTTTAGACGCCTTTAACTTTTTGGGGCCCAAGGCGCCTTTTACACTTGTATGCATAACTACAGCTCTGCTCGATATGTATGATAATATCACAATACATTTTTAAAGTTATTACGATAAATATATTTTATTTTAGAACATGAGTGGGTTATTTTACATAACATCTACGCGTAAAATGAAATACAATGGTGTGGTAAACAGATTATCAACTTTCGATGGATACATGTGTTTTCTTTTGTTTTCTGAGGTCAATTTTATTATATTGGTTGTTGTTTTCATCTCAGGTCTATTCAGATTTTCTCAGAATGTAACGGAATTTCATCATCAAAATTCCTTGATTATAATCTACACAGGTAAAAACGTCTTAATTAACATGGTGCCAAAGGACCCCAAAGTATATTTTGCATAGAAAACACTGTAATTGAAATTAAAGTGAGTTTATACAACAACAAAAAATCTATTCACCATTGAAAGTAAAGTGCACTTACAATACACCAGTGAAGAAAAACTGTTTCCGTTGAAAGTAAAGTGTGGTTATAGAAGTAAAACTAACTAAAATAACTCTAAGGCTTCTGGAACTCGCAAGTTCATCGCCGCAGTAACAAATGTTCCCCATTGGATTCTATCCTGGGCAATATCAAGCCAGTTTTCATCACGAACACCTACTTCTCGAAGATCTCTTCTAATATTGTCCTCCCAACGACGTCTCGGTCTTCCCAATGGTCTCCTTCCATCCGGCCTTCGAACCAGGATAGAATATAATCTTCGTTTTTCTCTTATCCGAGCTACATGGCCTGCCCACCTTAGTCGTCGCGATTTCATTACATTTACATCATCAGACAAATTCTTCCAACATGAAATTAATTCAAAGCTATTTTTAAAATTAGAAAGAAAATATTATCAAGAGGACAGATGACCTCTCTCTCTATGGTTGAAGAAAGCTGATACGTGACCGATTTATTTCCCTTATATTCGCTTGATTCATCTCGCCTGCAACCCAATCATTGGCCAGTCAACAAGAAGTTACAGTATATAAACAGACCTCCATCGAAACCAAGGATCAGTCATCCAACCAATGATCAGATATTCAGGTATAATCTTTATCTTCCCAGAGAAAGTAGAGCAGAGTACACAACGCACGCTTGTGCTTTCAAACAAGGTATCAATCTTTGTATCTATCGTGTTTTATTTCAAAATAGTTGATTGTTCATACACAACTCTATCCCACTATTCACTTCTATTTCAATCTTTAGAAACGAATGCTGTGATACACTGTTCAAATTTTCAGACTCAGTGCGTGATCAAAATGGCGACAGCAAATACTTGATCAGTGTATGTTTGGTTACGATCAGAGAATTCATTTTCTCTTTCTGCGCATGTACGAACAACACACTGGAACTGAAAATCAGAACTTCCAGAAACCCAAATGAAATCTCTCGGTGCTTTTTTTTTTTTCAGAATTGATGTAAATATATATAAAGGCATGCTCATAAAATGTTTAACAGTGTAGCTGAAACTGAAAAAAAAAGTAACTTTTTTCATTTTATGTTGACACTTGTTTGAAATTAAGAATTACTTGTATTGTTAATAATCTTGTTCTTTTCAGGTAATTGTTGGACTAGAAACATCTTTAAATCTACTTCCTTTTCGTAAGTTTGTGAGTACCTGTTAGTTTATACCCTTCCTGTGTTAGTACATGTGTATTTAAGTATTCTGCTCGTATTTATCCAAACAACTTTTTTAGTGGAGCACCGACTTTGATGAAAACTTTTTTGTTTTCTAGAGACCACTTTCCCGTGATGACCCGGATTCTCTATCCTTAAATTTGCTGTAGGCCGGGTTCTCTATCGGTTGAAATGTGTGTAAAAAATGATCCCGATTTGTTGATCCCGTGATGTTATTATAAACGCTTTTTTGGTTTCATTTCTATTTACGGTATCATAGATGAGTCCACAACTACAGGACAGGGATTCCGCCAGGATTTTCAGCTTGGGAGTGTAAAGTCAAAATTGGGAGGGTGTAGGTGTACTTTTACATGGTTTCTATCGATTTTTGACACAAAAAAATTAACAGGGGTTGTTGTTGAGTATTTGGGGTGGTAACACCCTCCACAGAGGGGGGGGGGGGTATCTGGCGGAATCACTGCTGCAGGATGTAGGGAAGCTGCTGGTGGAAGGAGAGGCCACTGAGTAGTTTTATTTACTATCATCTATTATTTTAAGGCTATTTGTAGAAGATTAGTTTACATCAAAAGTGTTCGATGTAGAGAATATGTTTTAAGACCATCGCATTCGTGTATTGTAGTCTATCGCGGAAATGGCTAATTATGCCCATCCATTGCGTGTTCGTTTTAATAACTGCTGTTTTATTACAATATTTATAATATAATATAGTTTTACAGTGTAACAGCCTTAATAATTGATGTTTTAAGGTCAGTTATTTATTGGTTGCTATGGTTTCTGTCCGCCATAGCTGCCAGTCACTCTTAACTCTCTTGTCACTGTCGCATTTGACCATCATTCAGACACAAGTTTGTTGATTGTTGAAAGGTGCCATCATTGTCTCCTTTGTTTATTACGCCCCAGTTTTACAATTGACCCGCTAAGCTTCTGACCAGCGCTAAGTTGAGGCCAAATCATATGTTGCGTTTTATGTAGAATGCAAAATATAACTTAACCTCAACTTAGCTCTGGTCAGAAACTTAGCAAACCCAGTGACCCGTTTCAGCTCTGACATAAAGATGAAATCTTCAGAATGATGCAGTGACGATTTTCGGCACACAACGGTGTCCCTAAAAATTTTGATCCTAATTTCTGAAAACACATTTATGGCGGAGGTTGTTCTTCGCGATGCTGTTACAATTACATCTTTCAAAGGAGCTTTGCTCGAAATTTATTTACACATAACAAAATTACATAAGTCACTGATACGTATTTCTTTATTTGTATTTTTTAGATTATTGAACAAAATAATACTAATTTTATTTTTATGGGCACCCGTGTTTATAAACTGCAAACAAAAGAAAACATTAATGAAACCAGAAAATTGTTTTGTTTATGAATAATTTTGTTCAGAAACAAGTTTTGTATCCAAGAAAACTACACGCGTTGTTTTATAATTTATATCGTAAATTTCAAAAGAAATACAGAGAGAGAAAAGTCAACGAGAGAGAAGGCATATTGTGAGGTAGGGCGTGTCAGCAAGTCGTTCCTTAATTTTTGCCTATTCTCACAACGCTTCACGGGGACCTTGCAAAAAGGAAATTTACAAATGAACTTAAGTCACGCAAAGGGTGATTTTCCCCCCTCCTTTCTTCTCACTACTGTAAAGAATGCAAAGAAAGGCTTTCACGGTTTGCAGATTATGTTAATTTCTTTCTCCTCGTAAAATAGAAAGCGATAAAACGTCACTCAACACTGGGAGAGAAAGAGAGAGAGAGAGAGAGAAGGTAGAGAGAGAGGGAGAAAGGAGAGAGAAAAGAGAAATAAAGAGGAAGAGATGAAAAGAGAAAGAGATAAAAAGAAAGAGAGAGAGAAAACGTGAGAGTGAAAGAGGAATAAAGAGAGAGCAAAATAGAATGAGAGAGAAAGAAAGAGAGAAAGAGGTACAGAGAGAAAGAAGGAGAGAGTAATGAGAAAGAAAGAGGAAGAGAGAAAAAGAGAAAAAGGTAGAGAGAGAAAGAGACAAGGGAAAAGATAGAAAGAGAAAGAGAGAGATAGTTAGTAGAGTTATTTGAAATGAAAGAGAGAAAGTTTTTCAAACAGATTTGAGAAGCTTACAGAGCAGCCAATCACACCTTTGGCTTAAAACGTAAAGAGAAATAACTTGTTTTTCTGTTGTTTTTTTTATTATTTTTATCATTATTTGAGAAAAATATATACTTTTATTATAAAATCGTCAAGATCGGTCGTTAAGGCTCGCCATAATGTGTCTGTGAAAGGACAGAAAAGGGTTGGTTGGAATGTCTAAGGTATACTGTTAAGATCTTTGGGGAAGATAAGACAGACTGTAATAGGAATTGAGTACACATATTAGAGATCGAATCGGATACTTCTTGATACAAATTGGAACAAACCGTATCAAGTGTGAATCTGACTCTTATTTTCTTCTACACGTGGACTGACGACATTAGGAATGTATAGAACATGGGGAAAGCGTTCTATTCCTTATTTTTTACTACTAAGGAAATGAGCTAAGCTAGCAACTTTTCTTCTTCTTTTTTTTTTAAAAAAAAGAAGATATCCTTAAATCAATACATGCACCGGAACGAGCTTAACTCACTTCTTAAGGTCAGTGTGAAGTAACGATCTGTACATTATTTAACACTTATTTTGTATATTTCGACCTCTCAAAATTAGATTAAAGTTTATATATATATATATATATATTAAGAAAATCTAGAATCTGAAGATGTACTGGCATCTTTTGAACGTCAAATAAAGGTCTAACTTGCCAGTCTTTAAAAGTTTTTTCCTGTAGTTTACCGGTCCGTGAGTAGTGAAAGGTTGAGAAACACTGCATTAGAGACATACGGAGGTCGTGCTGCCATCTAGTTTAGATCTCATTTGTTTACACTATCCTTAACGGACAGTATATGTGTAAGTCCCGCACATAATTATCCACACATATTACATGTACGTTAACAATGAGAATAGGTAAGGGAAAGACAGATTAGGAAAACGTAGAAGCAAAATATAATATTTTTTAATATAATTTTTTTAACATCTTTTAGTATTTTTCTTTAAATTTCTGCGATACTTCTTAAATAGAATTTATCCTTTTCATCTCAGCATAAGACTTATCTTTCTTAACGGTGTAGATCACCCCCGCCATCTTGGTACACTTCCTGTTGATTTACATGAGAATTATTTTACTCTTTTTGTGTCTCTCAGAAGTGTAATTTTTAACTTCTGTTTTCGCCAAGTTTTTCATCACACATATTTTGACTCATCATGTTTTATAAAAATGTATTATAGCCTTCAGGGACAATTTAATTTCCAGTTGACATATTGTGTTTTATATAGAAAACTATTAACAATACATTATGCTCATATATTTGAGGGAACTTCACATTTTGGAAAACAAGAGGAGTCAAGATAGCCACAAAGGAAAATTACTTAAAAACAGAACTTAAATATTCCGCTTCTCAGAGATATAAAGTGGGTAAATAATTTCCATATAAATAAATGGAATATGCATTTCAAGATGGCGGAGGTGATCTACACTGTTAATGCTGTTAAGGTGTTGGATTCGTCTTCTTCCCCTTCATCTCTCTATCTGCCAACCATACAGTCTATTGCGTGCCTCAGTATACAATCTGTACGCAGGCAATGTCCTAACCAACTTATTTCCTTCATTGTCTCCATAATTGTTTGTATCTAGGCAACTCTCTTCAGCACTTCTTCCATTTCACGTCTTCTGTATCCACCTGATCTGTCCCATTCTTCTCCATGTTCACATTTCAAACGCTTTCCGTTTCATTTTCTTTCTTCACTTTTTCGTAGAGTCCACATTTCTGCTTCATAACAACACAGTACTCCAGACAACACATTTAATTAATATCTTCGTCAACTCTTTGTTCATCCATCTTGAGAAGAGAACTTCTTCTTGATGAACGCCTGTTTCGTTATCACTATTTTTGTCTTTTTTTCCACGTTTCATATGTCTTATTTCGTAATTATATCTTCTGTTCACATTTCAAATATTTTCTCAAATTCATACTATTATTCAGTCGTGTTTTAACTTCTTTGGCTAGGAATACATCAAAGAATAAAACTTATTAAGTACTCGTAAGAATCATGAATATTTTTGACTGAATAACAACATAAGAATGTAAACTTGAATATTAGTCATGAATCTGAATCATAAATTGAATTGCCAGTTGGAGGAAGGAAATAAACGCCAAAAGTGCGAAAGTCTTTTTTTTTTTGGCACCAAAAGTTTCTTAATGCATAGATTCGCAGTGTCAGCTGGAATAAATAAATTGTGTATTGTATAAACAATTTCTTACTTTGAACTGACGTTCTGTATCTATTATATAAAAAGCGTTTGACTATAAAACACATTCGCATTTTTGGCGTTTATTACCTTCTTCCAATTGAAGATTCAATTAGAGATTTCTGAGAATTAGTTGTTTTCTTCCATATTTTTCGAATACAAGTTCTCATTTTCGTCAATAATTTTAATGTACAGATGGACACATGAATCCGGATTCAAATGGCCTGTATCCTAATGGATCCTGTTCCAGATAATATTGGAACATTAAATCCAGATTTTGTAACCAATCATCCTGATTTTGGAAGTTGAAACTCAGGACCCGAAACCGGATCTTTAACTGAGGATCCGGATCTATATCTTGGAATGAAAGGTCCGGATTCAGATCTTGGAATCGGATATCCTGATGTGGATCTTAGAACTAAGGATCCGGATCTAGATCTTGGAATTGAGGATCTGAATAAAGATCTTGGAACCGCGTATCTCGATCCGGATCTTGGAGCTGAGAATCCAGATTTAGGATTCAGACCTTGAATCCACCCACAACTACTTCAGTGGGAATGCCATGCAGCCTGTTCCCTGAGTTGCCTATCCTCTGTCACTGTAGCAACGATTTTTTGTGTTAACTTGGTCTTTGTATGAAGGTTGCCAACTACACTGAATTAGCAAAACTCTTGGGATAGCAGGTAACTGATTCGCGGGTGGATACCACATGTGTTCCACGTTCCGTGCAGGGCTCCGCGACGGCTCCAGTGCCTCCAGTTGTGTATGAGACTTTATAGGAAATGGTTGTGTGAGTGATTCATGTAAAATGCAACGTAGTTATGAGTTGACGGCATTCCAACGGGGCATGGTGGTGGGTGCCCGACGCATGGACAGTTCGATTTCAGCGGTGGTACAGGAATTCGGCTTCACACGTTTAACCGTGTCCTGGGTGTACCGAGAGTGGTTGGATGAAGACGTCACAGTCCACAACAGACACCATACCAGGTGTCCAGCCGCCCTCAATGACTGAGACCAGCGACACCTGGGACTAATGGTCAACAGAGACAGGAGGGCGACAGTGCGAGAAATCACGACCCAATTCAACACTGGCCGCCTTAGAAACATCTCTCAGTGGACAATCTGTCTGAACATGTGTTCCCTCGAGTATTGGTGCCGTCGCCTTACACGGGTGCCACTGCTAACCCCGTGTCATCGGGCATTTCGGCTTGCATTTGCCACAAATCCCTCGGACGGACACGGGAACAGTCGCGTAACGTCAGCTGGTCAGACGAATCACGGTACCAATTGTACAATGCCGATGGGAGGCGCCGTGTGTGGCGCATATCTCATGAAGCGATGGATCCCGCATGCCAAGAGGGTGTAGTCCAGGGCGGTGGGGTATCAGTCATGGTCTGGAGCGCGTTTTTCTGATATGGAACGAGCTCCCAATGGTTGTTCTGGAAAACACGTTGAATGGTCCGCTGTATCGTCAGCTGCTATAAGACCATCTCCACCCGATTTTGGCCTTTCAACGCCCTGACGAACTTGCGGTCTTTCAAGATGATAATGCGTCACCACATCGTTCCAATGCTGTCCGAGAATTATTTGAAGAGCATGCAAGGGAGTTCCAACGTCTGAACTGGCCACTCCGGAGCCCTAAAATGAACCCCAACGAGCATATCTGGAATGCCGTTGAACTCAGGCTTCGTTCACTGGATCCTCCACGCACGAACAGGCCGCAATTGGTTTTCGCTTTGCAATTGTGTGGTGTCAACTGTGTGATGTGGTGTCAAAAGGTTCCGGAAGTGTACCAGGGACTTGCAGATTCATTTCCCTGCCATATCGTTTCGCTCCGCAGGGCCAGAGGGGGCTCGACCAGATATTAGGTGACTATCCCATGAGTTTTGCTAATTCAGTTTAGATAAAGTGTCTGATTGTTCCGTATGTAAACAAAACTGTAGATGCACGTCTGTAGATATGTGGTGAAGTGGTGAAATACAAAACAAGATGGAGATTCGTGGCGGGTTGTCAATTGATAAATTTTCACTACAGGACAAGTTCAACTCATAAAAATGGTCTTTAGCCAAGAGACGAAGGATACGGAGATACTCAGTGCCTCGCCATGAAAGAGGAATAACGAACATGAAAACAGGTAACCTGACAGCCGTGGTCATTCATAACAATCTGAGATCAACTGAGAAGTCAATCCACATCACAGATCAATTGGCTGTATTTTGAGAACGAACTATGGTTCCTATCATGACATTTACAAACTAGTTTGAAATTTAATATATTTTATTTAGTGTTATTATTTTGAGGAAGTAAAGAAAGTGGAAGGGAAAGGCAATTTAACAATGACAAAAGCAAAATATTTTCTTTGAGTATTTTAAGGCATAGTCATAAAACTCGCATCACAATCAGTGATTCCTGTGGGAGCGTCACCACCTTCAATCCTTGAGCGCACCCTCAACTTAAAAAAAAAAATCGGTCAAAAATCGATAGAAACCTTGCAAAACTCAATTTTGACTTTTCAACCACCCCCCAAACTGAAAAATTCTGGCAGAATCACTGATTTCAACACACATCACGTGCATAGCCGATAATACGGAAAGTATTTATTGTAGAGTTTTCAGATAAACAAGAAAGATGGTTTACATAACTGGATATTTAAAATTCAAAAGTTTTATTTTCGAAACCAGAGGTGTACAGGGTATATCACTACGTGTTGTGGCCAACTTAAAATTTTCAAATTGAAAAAATGGAAACTTTCTATTTCTTTGCACCAATTTTTGAATAAGCAACAGCTTCTAGATATTGTAATTTTAAAATCTTTGGTCTGAAATTAATTCAAGTACGTCTCTTTAGAGATTCAAACTTTCTTATATTAAAATACTCGAAACTTTAAATTCTAACTAACAGTTTAATTGGCAGATGTTTTTTTATTATCTTTTCTGTTATTTAAATCATCTGTTGGAATGTTTAAATATTTTAATATTCTAAAGTTTGAATCTTTATATGAGTGCACTTAAAGTAATTTCATATCTTTTAATTGAAATAAGGGTTCTCTAGATAATGTTGAAAACCAAACTCTTGGTTGTTTCGCATTTAGGTAAGGGTAACCAAATTATTTTTCTGTGTAGTTCCAATAACACTGGAGTTTTAGAGTACCTTCATGTCATCTCTCTCTCTTGTACGTGTAACATAAATTCTGTTGTAATTGTGCAACTTCTGTCCAGATGTCTCACCTGTTCTTGTCAGCTGTCATTTCAACTGATCTTTGAGTTTTAATTGCTGCTGGGCTCGAGGGAGACAGGGTTGTCTGTTATATTCTGTTTTTTCTTTCATTCTGATATGAGTGATCCAACCAAGTTCTCTTTTTCTGTATTTACGCAACCAATCCTGTGTTAGAGTTCCTGACAGGGAAACAAGCTGTGGACAGTTGAAATGCTCAATGATATTCTGTTTCAATATTTTGTTGTCTCTCTCTATAATGCGAAGTTTCAACATTTTTATTTTTGCAATATTTCATGTAACAATAGTACCATTTACGCATTCAATTTTAAATTGTGAATGGATCTGATTCATAAATGCCTAAAGGCCATAATCAAATCCAATTCAATTTAAATTATGAACTTACAATGAAAATACAAACACATACAGATACACTGTAAAAATGCACTTCTTATACACTTTCTTTTTCACATTTGGTCTGAAATTTCTCCTCATCCATGTTGGCCGATATGGGCACATTGAAGTTTATGACATCGATCGATATCGTTCAACGACATGGGCCCCATATTGGATGGCAAACACCGTAGCCAATATCGGCCAATGATATAGATCGACGCCGGGGATCGAGATCGTTCGACATCGATCATCGACATTGCTCAATATTGGGTGTCAACATCGCTCAATATCGATCATTGACATTGTGAACATTATGTATTTCTGATTTTTTTACTTTTTTTTTTTAAGAAAAAGGAATCGCATTTTATTATATAGGATCACCGTCATAGACAAACCAACAAGAAATAGTAAAACTCGTTAGAAATTGTAAAAAAAAAACCTGTTTATGTAAAGAATACTATTTTTTTGTGGCTAAAGTTACATCACTTCGCTGTGCTAATGGATTGTAAAATTTGTCGACCACTGCCAGTTTGTAAAATAATGTTATGTTCGATATTGCGTTCATGCTAAAATTTGTAGTTCCGCTCCATTGTAATCATTCACTTTTTTTTTGCCAAGAACTTAAGAGTACAATGGCCATGATTATAATGATACAACTTCAGTTGAAAGAAATGATGTAAAACAAATGTAAATAAATATAACATTAACTTATCCTCCTACTAAAGGGAACCTCTCTTAAGAACCACATGGCCTCGAGAAAATACGCTACTTTCTAAGCCGTACAAGCAAAACAAAAGTGTAAATATTGTTGGTTTGTCTACGTACTTACAGTGATCAAAGACTCCTTGGGAAAAACGCAATCAACTTTAACACTTTATTTGTCTGTGGCCTTCCGTGGAAGAGCAGGTTATTTCTACACTTCAACATGCTTCAACGATTAATGACCTTTTGTCACCAAACAAAGCTGACCGCGTGCTGACTACAACATGAACTATTATATTTTATCACCAGAGGGATAAGGCGTCGCTTGAATAAACATCAGTTTGCCCATATCGA
>JAGDQP010006684.1:13910-28747 GCA_022664845.1 Lepisma saccharinum | reverse complement strand
ATATATATATATATATATATATATTCATCAGATACAAATAAAATAATGAAACTTTGAGCATCATATGGAGAATATCTTAGATAAATTAAGATCTTTCTCTTTCCAGACAAATACGTGTGTGATAAATGTAGAGATGAGTATGTTTTGTTCCATACGTCCATCATACCTAACTTTGGAGAGTATTGGTTTCGTATTCGGGAGGTCTTCGGTTCGGTACCAGCGGCTGACTGTCCTAACTTAGGTTTTCCCAGTGTTTTCCTCAGCCACACCAGGCATGTACCGGGATGATACCTCCAATTTAGGACCTGGCCAAATCCCTACCGCATTTCACAAAACCTTATCTGGGAGTGATCCATAGGTGCCTAAAAGCTATAAATAAGATGCAAACTCAACGAGTATAATATATAAACTGTTGCTCGGTTAATCGGCATATTGCTTCCTAATGTCATGTGGATGGATCGACATGGAAACCGAGATGGATCGAGTGGCCGTAGCTCAGTTGCTATAGCGTTGGCTTAGCAATCGAAAGGTTCTAGTACGGCCATCTATCCTGACTGAGGTAGTATCGGGCCATTTTCCTCACGACACGAATAAACTATTGTTTATAATAATCCGCAGAGATAGAATAAATACACACACACATACATAATGACAGAGAGTGTGTGTAGGAGAAGAAATGAGTAAGAAAAAAAAAAAGGAATTGACGAAGTCATGGAATGAAAGACAAGGATAGAAAAAGATCAATGAAAACATTGAAACTAGATTGATTTATTATCATCCTAAAGAACAAACGCAAACACACGGTTTACTTTCTGATTCTAGCTAGTGATGCTTGTTGTCTCCCCAGCCCAAGAAGAATCTCTGATTGAGTTCTGCAAATAGTTGAAGCTATCATTTTAGTCGAAAAAACCAAGCCGATGGCTGGGGAATTGAACTCGGGCCGTATGATTGACAGGTCAAGACACTGCACCACACATTTCACTTCTAAAGCTCTACGTAACACATGTTACAGTTGTTCTGTGTTAAGGAAGTACAAGAAAACTGGAATCTTCAGTCAATGACATATTCGTATTTACACTGTTAACACACAGATACTTTATGTTGCATCTTCCAACCAATATTTGTTAATCGTCGTCGTCTTCTTTTTCTAGAAGGACGTTCCTACCAAAGGGAATTCGGTTTGCTGTTCCAACATTCATTAGTATACGACGTTTACGAACAGAAGTGTTTATTTGATTGTTCAATTTCGCCTTGTAAAAATATCTTTGGCAAGAACGGTGGCTCGAACCTCTATTAGTCACTTTCAATACTCAGAAGTCTGACGTCGTTCCACTGGACTAGTCGCTTTAGCTGAAGCTAAACCTCCAGAAATACCATTACTACTTTCAGTGGCCGGTTTCTCAAAATTTTGTACTAATATTACTAGTATCTACACTATTAATATCAATTCGCTTCACAATTTCTCAAACTTATGGCCGGTTTCTCCAACGTCGATTAAATATACCTTAACCATCCTATAACTAAGTTTTAATCAGTGTATTTTTTTTTTCATTTCACCAACGCAAACGTGACGAATTTAACTAACCGTTTACAAACGGATGGTTAAATTAAGAAACTACTTGATTTCTAAATTTCTCACAGGCTAAACGAATTTTGATTGGCAGGATAAAAAAGAAGATTGGAAACAAATAAATTGTGCAGTCCGCAATCAAGTAACAAATCGCTGGCGTTTATGTTTGCGTGTGTGTGTTCAAGGCGTGTGTAAACTAATTTGATGCATTCAAAAGATCACCAATAGAATGCTAATAAAATATTATAATAATAAATTATAGTGAAGCACAGATGAATCTTTTATCCATCTCCTGAGTGCAGAAAACAAATTTTACGCTCTTTTTACTATGATACATTAAAACTGGGTTCAACCTACTTTTGTAATACATGAAATGTAAATAGTGGAACAAAGTAGTAGACATACATGCAACCAGATCCCGGGGGAATATCGACATAAACACGTAACAATATGCTTTTAATCAGTATTTCCATTTTGCAAGTTTCATACGAAATGCAAGCGGATCACAAGCTACGAAATGCTAGTTGCTGGAAACATTGGGAGGGGGGAGGGAGCCTCCAGATATTTTACTTCCTATTTTAGACAGTTCCTGTGAGTGAGTGGTTGGTAAAGATCGCTGCCTTATAATTAAGGGATCCTGGGCAGGAGTTTTCAAATAATTGTACAAAGGGCTCGGAACAGAAAAGTTATAACTATTGAACAAAAGTTTCGGAACAAATCTAACTATTTAATAAAGGGGGTCTCGCGAGCCCCTCTAGCACACCCTTGATCACGGGTTCAATTCTTGCTGGAGATGCACGTGGTTCGGAGTCCACATTAAACTGTAGGTTCTATTCTTAGGACCTTATCTGCATCCAATGGAAAGCAATTGCAAACCACCCACGATTCACCTTGCCCAGACCTTCGTGTTAGGACCTGCTTTTGGGCAGAGCACCGATCATAATGAGGTTAAACACATAAATGATTTTCATGATGTGAAGAGAATTTTACTGGGGGTGGGGGCAGATCCCATAGCGTCTCCCTGACTTCTTCATATGTAAACGTTGTTCGTAGTTTGGTTTTCAACATCTTAAATATTTCAGTAGAATTTCGTTTTCAAATATAAGGAAATTTTGCTTTCGCTCCATACTAAAATTTCACACATGAAAACATCCATCAGCTTCGAAATCAAAAGAAATGTCACATGCTTGTTCCAGCCATTATATTATACATTTCAATGCATTGTCTAAAGAAGAAGCGTTTCGAATTTCCAACCTAGAATCTAATGTTGCCCTTTTGATTAGCTATTTTGACTTAACAAAATTCCGCTTAAATGATACTGTGTTACTGTCTAAAGATAAATCATAAAATATAATTATTAGACAATATCATTATTGCCCATGAAACTTTCTGAAAAAATAATGATCCAATAAAAATTACTGCCCCGACAAAACCCGGTACAAATATCAGCGGATGAACAAAAATTCTCAGTATGCACCCTGAGCAGTGATTCCCCAGACTCTCTTCCTGTGGGGGTGTCACCCCCAAATCCTCGAGAGCGTCCACCAACTTCAAAAAATTCTGTCAAAAATCGATAGAAACCGTGCAAAATTTCACTTACACCCTCCCAATTTTGACTTTAACCCCCCTCAAATTGAACATCCTAGCGGAATTCTCAGAAGGAAACCCTGGCTATGGGCCTGAGTCACTGGACCACAGGGACATGTTACCTGTGTGTTTATTCAGGAACCTGAAACAAAGTACTTTCAGGAACCCGGATTTACTGTAAGTTACTTTAATTTTAAAAAGTAATATATAATTTCCATACAAACGATTAAGTAGGACCTACTATCTTGGTGATACAGTATAATTAACAGTGATTTTATCGCAAGACATTGTAATTTTTAATAAAATTATTCCCTCCTTTCATTCTGTTAGATTTTCTGGAAATATTTGGTGAAATCCGGGATAAATCAGAGTTCCAGCTGAACCCTAAAAAGGCGATACAAAGTGTTAAATTTCGTGACTATTCAGGAAAATATGGAACGCTTCGTCACATTAATTTCGCAAAGTACGTAAATGGATTGAATT
Organism: Lepisma saccharinum; assembly: GCA_022664845.1. NCBI lineage: Eukaryota > Metazoa > Arthropoda > Insecta > Zygentoma > Lepismatidae > Lepisma > Lepisma saccharinum. The sequence continues at coordinate 25,107 of JAGDQP010006684.1, read as the reverse complement.
CAACTTTAATGTATAGAAAGCATTTAAGAAGCAAAATATTATATAATATCTATCACATTCAAGTTCCTTTTACGTTTAGTGAAAGGAAAAAAAACTGTCTCCTGGCCAGGGTTCGAACCACCGCAACTAAAATTTAAACTGCTTCAAAACAACACGCCTTAAAGAATTACGCCACGAAACCAACAACAAATACACCCACACAAAGTCCTGATATAGCATTGCGAATTGCACCAAGCGCTGATATTAATTTCAATAATTTATTTACTTAAAATATGTTTTTCGATGATAAAACTTATTGAACAAACTTATTGTAGTGTGTAAAAGTATATTCATTCTATTATCACGTAATTGTATGTTTTACTTTCTTTCCCTTTGTTTTCTCTTTTCAAACTTCTGAGTAACATCACTATTGTACCGTTAAATATTTAATCACAGAAATTCGGATGATTAAAGTTAACGGGAGCTTTAACAGACCGTTAGTGTTAACCGGTGTTGGAGAAACAGTCATTTCTCTCAATCAGACGTTAAATGAGCTTAACGGATTGTTAATTTTTTAACCAGCGTTGGTGAAACCGGCCGTTAGAACTTTTAATTGAAGTTTTAACTTCTAGATTTGCTAATGACGATTTTCTTTTGGTGATGTTAGGTTCGTTCAGGCTGGTTTACGTTTAAATAAACGACAATAAATGATCGTATTTTAATGTGGCAATACTTACCCTAAACTGGATTTGTTCCTAAAACTGCCATAATATATTCATTTCATAATTCGAAATGACAAAAAGGACACGCATACAAATGTGTTTACTTAGCACACAATACATACAGACAAAATGTAACACATCGATTCAGTGTTACAGTTTCCTCGCATTTGAACTTGGTTATTCATAGCTGTTAAGCTCGTTGGCAAAAAGGAGTAGGAGAAATGCGCTGGACATTTCAGTACGAAAACAAACCAACGTGGGTTCGAATCCTGTTCACGCTAAAGATTTTTTTACAAAGCAATCGTGAATAATCTAATCATTACTTCTCATACAAAACGGAGAATATTTCCGACTGTGGAGTGAAGCACCTGAGTCACTAAAGAGACGAAGACGATTTACGAATGTTGGTTGGAAAAGTCCAAATCAAGTCTCAGGCAGTTACACGTCATTGATCAGAAGTATTCACTTTTCATGTTATTATTCTTAGAAAGAAACATTATAACATTTGTTAAGCACGTTCTCGGTAGAGATACCCATAGAGTATCGCTAGCGTTCAGGATTTCTAATTTGAAAACCTGGGTTCGATTCCCCACCAGGCAGTTTCTTTTTCGCATACACTGATGTATTCAAACAGAGATTTATCTTCGGGTTGTGGAGAACTTACGAAGCATCACTGGTCAGAATCCGAGCAAACAGTGTGTGTGCTATTTAGCATAATGATAATTTAGTTTTCATGTTTTTCATTGGTCTTTCTCTCTTCCTCGCTTTCTTGATGTATTGTTATGGTGTCTTCGCTGCGTCTTTCTCTTGTTCTTCTCTCTATCTATTTATCTTTATTTTTTCTCTTACTTTACACACACTGTATCTTTTTGTGCGTGTTGCAGAGCCAATTCCTGGCCACTTTCGATGACCCGGTGATAGGGCCTGACCCAAACATAAGTGACCCCGTAACCCGATTGATCCGGTCTGGAAAATCTATATAACTGGGAATTTCGACTTCGTATTTTTCGTGTTCTCGGGATAACATCTCCGGTCCTGGTCACCCCTGAAAGAAACACTGTTCAAACGCAATGAAATAATTAAAATCTCTCCTTCATCCTTCAGGTTATCAGATCTAAATCGAATCAGCGGGTCAGCATGGGTTCGAACCTTACACCCGACGAAACAGTACAAAACTTGACCAGCATCCCCCGACAGTCAGTGACCTGTTTCAGCTCTGCCGCTCTCATTCTATCTGTGCGAATTGTTATAAACACTAGTTCATTAGTGTTTTAATTATTATAACGTTATATTCGCAATAGGTGGAATATAGAGTGGCATATCCAGAAGAGACACATTTTAAGACATGAACAGAAATTGGTCCCTTTTTTTTTGGCCATTTCAAGAGAAGAAATCTTTTATATTAGTTCGGGACAAAATTCGTTTCCATCCTCTAATTTACCAACATACTATTACACGTGTTTCTTTTGTTTTTTTACGTTTGCAATGTGGAACATGTTAGGTTTACTGTGCCTATAGGAACATGCTAATTTTGTTTTGAACATTTGTAACTTTTCTTTTTGATACAGTTTGCATATGTAATCTCGGCTCTTTCTGATAGAAATTAAGCAGAAAAATAATCATTGATTCATTTTCATTTTATGTTCAATTTGCATTAGTAATCTGGAATAGAAGGTATGGCCTACGGTATCTACTGGGTTTGTTAGAATCAGTGATTCCGCCAGACCCCGGGCCCGTCAGCCCAAATCCTCGAGACTACCCCCAACTTTAATATATTGCGGACAAACGTTGATAAAAACGGTGCAAAACTCTACGTCCACCTTCCCAATTTTGACTTTACGCCCCCGAATCTGAAAATTCTGGCAGAATACCTGATTACAAAGTACTCCGAACTAGTATGTTTAATAAGCCCCACCGAATTTGTAAACTAACCCCGCTCAAACAAAGCATGTGTGTTACACTTTTGATATTATCCTAGATGTGTCTCAAAACTCTGGAGTTTCACTGGAAATCATGAGTATTTAATCTGACCACCAAGTTTGGTCTCCATTTTGAAAGTGACTTAATGACTGTTTGAAGCACCCTTTATATATTGGAATAACCCTGAAAAAATATAAAATGCAAAGTCACTTCTCTCTTACTGTTAGATTTGATTTGTGGGAACTGAACTTTTTTATACTGTGGGAACTGAACTTAATATTTTTTACTACGTTTAAATTCTATATTTTTATCTGTACTTCTTCTTCTTCTTCTTCTCCTTCCCCTTTTCTCTCTCTCTCTCTCTCTCATTTCTCTGCCTCTGTCTAACAGATATCCATCGGTTTCAATGTTTCATTGTATGTGTTCAAATTTCTCCCGCCATCAACTTATGTATATTGATTTGTCTCGCTTTTATTCTTTCATTTTATCGATACTAATACATGTCTATTTTGAAAAATAAAAAGTGCTCATGATGTTTGCTGATTTCAGTATGAGCGAGACAAAGGAAGGAGAAAGAGGAGGTCTGTTTACCAGACTCTATTATGGGATAAGAAGGTGCCACTTGGGTTGCCTAGCTGCACGGCGTTCGTTGTCGCATTTTTTAATGTGAAGTGTACCATCCCGGTATATGCCTGGAGTGGCTGAGGAAAACACTGGGAAAACATAAGTCAGGACAGTCAGCCGCTGGTACCGAACCGAAGACCTCCCGAATACGAAACCAACGTTTTACCAAGTAAGGTACGGCGCTCGGAAAAAAGCATACTCGTTTCGATGTTTATCACATGCACGCACACACAATATCATCGGCACGCACACACAAAATAACGTAAATAACAACATAATATCAGAAATTATCAAGCATAAATATCGTGCATCGTGCCCTATTTTTAAGAACTGATAGAAACAGGCCTTTTCTCTTGTCTTTCATGCATAACGTTAGTTTTCTATGGAATTTATTAAGAAAGAAACCATAGGTTTTAAAGTTCATTTTTGTTTCTCCATGTTCGGTAAGGATCTTTTCTATTGGACAATTTGAATTAAACTTTTCAGTACACTTCAACTAATGGCCCACCTAAAATAAAAATGGTTTTATGTTTCCTGTTTTGGTGTTTTAAATACGACTTGCTTAAGATGTTTTTTATTATTTGCTACACACTACAAGAAATCATGAACATCTTTCCAGAACCCAGGACATGTGATAATGTTTTCTGTTAAAAAAAAAAGAAAATTCCAACCCTTGCTCGTTCACACACACACTCTCAGAATCACACACGGCCCCCTCTACGTTAGTTGGGTGGCCTATCTTGTATTCTTAGAGAAAAATCGTGTATAACAAAGTCATGTAAACATCATATTGGCCACGATAGTACATTTTGTCGGAAAATATCGCTAGTCATGTTAGAGAAGGTCCAAATATGGGCTATGGTCCAAATACGGGCTAGTAGACGCTTTAATATTGTACACGTTTGTGTAGTACTGCTGACTAGTGACAAAAGTGCGAAACAGTTCCCCCAGGATGAAGGTGGTGGCGGAATTCAGTTAGCGACAAAGAGTTGGATGTGGTTGATTTATTTGTATGTTGGGCCTACTTTCAACAGTGGGAAAGTTTTATCAGACATTTCTAGTTTAGCTTTTTAAACACAATAAAACCAAGTATAAAGTAAGTTGTATTCCTCAGAGACAGCACTCGTAGTCAGTATAAAACAAAGAATAAATAATATTTTGTATTGACTTCTGTTGCGTCAGAAGCAACTCCTATGAATGGTCTAAATATGTTCTACCTTGCCTACCTACATCTTCATCTTAAGAGTTTGCTTCTCTTAGAACACACTACTTGGAATTTCAAACCTAGTAAGTCCTTTTCATATTTCAGCAGTTCCTGTCATAAAGAAAAACGTCAGCATTCGACATACAAAACGAGGAAGTGCAACTGTTCTAACGGATAACCCACACTAAGAAACAATTTCGGCTTCCTTGGAAAAGCAGGAATCTAGTAAATGCAAGGAGACATTATCTTATAGTTCAGTTGAGCAAAGAGCTGAACAATTAAAAATTTGAATACACCTGAACGGAAAAGAAAAAAAGGGGACCTTTAGAATTCACAAAACAAAAATCAGATTCAGAAGAATCCAGGATGATGTTTTCTTATCCAGATCCTTGTGATGATGTAGAGCTACTCTGATACGCCAGCTGCACAAGAAAAGCCAGATGATGAAGATACGAATTGTATATTCTGTGACAGATTATTCTCTGAATTCACAGGGAGACCTGTGGGTTATGTGTACCATGTGTTCGAGGTGAGCACATAACGAATGCTGTGGTTCAGAAAAGGAGGATAATCTCTGACTTCTGTAAATATACATTGAACTCTTGAACATTATTTTGAACTGTTAAAATTTCTTCTTAATTATTTAACGTAACTTTAAAGGGTAGTCCATATTTAGACCAGTGTTTCAAAAGTCAAGATTATGACAGCTCTATAAAATATGTGTTTAATATCACAGTCATGGGTTTCTAAGCTAAATTTGCAACTACATTTTAAAGCAAACATATCTCAGACATATTTGCAGTTGTTGTTTAGTACATTCCTTGGAACATTTTGGAGATATTCGGAAAATAAAAGTGGTAGCCCGTATTTGGACCTTCTCCTTTACTGTGCTTTAACTTTACAAGTTAGGCGGCTCTAACATAGCCAGGAAAAGCACTGAAAGAAACAGTTCTAACATTTCAACAATGGACAATAGTTATTTCATTCATCAACTGTAATTGAAGATTATACTTCTGATGATAAACTGGTATTGTATGTGACATTTTCCCACATAGCAATTTTAATCTGACTCAAAAGTAAATCAAACTTACTTTGACAACTTTTACTGCAAGCTTAGCGAATCAAGCCGAATCAAAGGTTTAAATGAGGTTGAATCCAGCAGTCTAGTTTACAAAAATCAAGGTTGAAATAGTCTTGACAGAACATGAAAGAAAAACGTGATGTACTTCTTTTTTTAAAAAAGTAGACTTGGGTGGCGATCCGAGGACCATTAGCACAACGATTCGATGCTGTAGTCACTACACCACTGAACCACACGTCCTAACTCGCTTTTCAAGCGCTATTTATACTTAGTAACTTAGTTCATCAGGTGGCAAGAGATGGTTAATAAATGGGTGAGAGTTAGCTGATATTAGCTTACAGCGAAACAATCCTGCCACGTGATAGGATTTCATCGCACTGAGACGACAGCGCCAGTGTAACGAAATAAAACTCAAATCAGTTTCAAGTTTAACAAGATTCCTTCCATAACTATTTGTTCCAAAAAGCTTGGAGATTACATTAGTTATAACGAACAGCAACAATGTTGTTCAAACAAGGCACTTATGTTGTTTCAGCAAGTTTGTTCCATGTAGCTTCAACACAATATCAAATGTGATAAGCTCAAACCAAGTGACTGACAACCTTGTTACAAGCTATCATGCTATCTTTTTTAAAACATATTTCCTAGGTTACGAAAAACTGCTTATTAATGCACGCTAACTTTTGTTAAAAATCTACACTCAGATTAATTGATAATATCGTGATATGTTGGATTCTGAAATTGCACGGCATTACACGTACCAAGAGCCGAGATTCAATTTATCAACATTGCTTACATTCGGTGTTATAGTTGCGACTCGCCAATTCTTCCTTATGCTGTGGCTGTGCAAAATATAATGTATCATGAAATTACCAATGTCACGAAATTACAAATATCATGAAATTACTAATAACACAAAATTACCAAATGCAATGAAATTGCTAATACCACGAAATTACCAAATGCCACGAAAATACTCACACCACAAAAATACCAATACCACGAAATTACTAATACCGTGAAATTACCAAATGCCACAAAATTACCAAATGCCACGAAATTACCAATGTCACAAAATTACAAATACCACGAAATTACCAAATACTACGAAATTACCAAACAACTAAATTACCAAATACCACGAAATCACCAAATACCACAAAATTACCAAATACCACGAAATTATCAGGGCTCGAACATACCAACCTTTACTGTACTGAAGAAAAAATGCATTTGTGCGAAAATGTGAAAAGTTAATGTAAATAGTAAACGAATAAGTGAAAATAAATAAACTATGTCATATACTACAGAGACGCAGATACTGATTTTTTTAAAAACTATTTTTTTTCTTTTCTTTTTTTTATATTTGAAAGACTTCTTCCAAACGAACAAAAAGAATCCTTGGATTTAAAGAATAGCCTTTGCCATTTAGGTCTGACTCTGACAACAGCTATCTTTTAAGCGGAAATAGATTATTGTAACAAATGATAAAAGAAATGGTCTTGACAGCAACCAAAACTACGTCTACTGTCAGATCCATTGAAGTTGGAAACAAAAGGAAATAAGCAATCTAGATGGTTCTATGGAATTCTTCTATCTTAACTTTGGTGCATGTGACAGTTCCATACATTTGTACTGATAGATGGTACCTACTTGTGATAACAATTTGAAACTGATGCATTAAAAGTCTTAAATTAGACATTTTAACAGGATTTTCAAGGCTCTATAGACTTCCACGCTTCTAGTTTTTCTTGTTTTAAAAAAAATACTTAATCATGACTCTTCGTGGGGATAAGAAATTGAGATCGTCATCGCCTGTAATTCAAGGTATCGCTCCGACATTCGCTAGTCAAGAAAAAGGTTTGGTGAGATTTGCTTGTTTTTACAACGTTAACTTTGTTTGTTTTTTTCCTGCTAAGTGTCTAAAATCCACAGACACTCATAGTCCAACCGGGGTTCGAACTCAGATCCTCGAGAAGGCTGCTCTAACACCTCAGACCACATGGCCACCGCGGGGTCGTCAAATTATGCAATGTTCCACACAGAATTTATAAATAGCGTAAAGTGTTTACGAAAAATGAAATCATTCTTCAGTCATTAAAGAATAAAGTGTTATTTGTAGTGTTTTGGGCAATCTGTTTGTCTTAAACATGTTTTAATTCTCTTTAGAATTCTCTGATTTAGTTCCTGTTACAATTAAAATTTCATTCCATATAACAAAGAAATAGTTCGTTTCGTTTAATCTGAATTTTACTGTATTTAAGGTCTTTAGACAACTTTGGCTCAGGTCGTCATTTCGCTTATGTTCACTGACCTGGCAAGTTTACTTCTTGTAATTTGAAAGATTTTCTATGGGATTAAAGTCCGGGTGTTTGGATGGCCAGGCTTCGTGTATTCCCTGACACTTGTACATGCATATTATTTACTCTTTTATACCCCGAGACACAACTTTTCTCTTCCCTGTAAATTTTTTACACATTTGTATAATCTGTACGTCATAGTTTGCAATTACGTCGCTGAATTGAGTACAGAAATCAATAAAAATATAAAATCTTTATGTAAATTTACATATAGGCTACGTACTTCTAAAACTATACAAATACAGCGATCTGGAGATGCCAAAGTGGTACGATAAACGCCATCGAAGTTGGTTGCTTTCAGGATGAATTTCCTAACGATAATTTTCTTGCACCCGTCATAATCGCGCGCTAATACACAAAGAAAAAATAATATTGGTCATATATGATTTGCAACATGTATACATTCATTTTTCTTTTCAGTTTAATAAGGTACATTAAATTGTCGTACATGTGAAACAGTTTGTACATATAAACCATTATGTGAGTACATTTTACATATTTTAGTCGGCTTCCGGTTACAGTGATCCGTTGTGACGTAGGTGAAATGTAATATAAACATAAACTTTAGTTGCGAAAAAGATAGTCTAGTACTAGCATCCTATAAAGAAGACTGGAAGTATTATAAACTGAAGAGTGGAAATGAAAAACGATGTAAGTCCAAACAAAATCTGATAATTGCATTTCCAATGTTAAAATATTCGAATTGCCAAGCCTAATGATCTGGAAAAAAAAATCTACAAATGCCTAGACTATTGCAAATAGTACAAAAACGCGACGGAAGATGTCGCATTATGCATGTGGAAGGCGGAGAGACCTTCCGCTTTTTCTCTCTCTCCTGTAAAATATCTGCTTTGGCACTTACAATACTGCCTAAACACATAAAAATGACATCCTTCCGTTTCTGTTGGTCCTCTGTTACATGATTCAGTTTCGGGCCACCATTTTCTTTCTTTCTTTCCCCCCCCCCCCTGTATTTTGCCTTCCAAAACATCACGTAATAGACATTGATGCCGTCGTATGTGTCCCATCTAAATCGCCCTTCTTCTTTCGAATTGGGCCATTGTTCTTCTACCTTCTTGGGTTTGTGTGGTTTAGTATCGATGTCTTTAACCCGTAAAATGCTACTCGTCTCACGTATGTACTGCAAATCCTCTTTCTCAGCTCCTAGTTTAACGAATTGGATGTTATTTTGAGTGCTTCCTTTGCTACATCAATTCTTTGTTTTACTTGTGTCTACTTTGAAATCTTTTGCTAATACTTATCTTCCTATTGCATTCTTTCATTAGGGATTTTATATTAATTTAATTCTTTTCTGTTCCTTCCCTATTATCATTGTATTTATTTCTGTTATATTTATTTTCATCTCCTAGTAATTGCATTTTGTCTTACTCTTTGTTTCATTCACTAGTTTTCGATTTCCTTCAGTTATTGCCTAGTTATCAGCAAATTGAATCTATTCATATATTCTTCCAATTCCTTAAGTTATGTTGTTTCCTTCTTGATTGATGATTATTTCTATCCCTATAGGTTACATTGTAAAATAATTCCGTCCGTCTTACAGTGAAATCGACGGTGAAATCACCGTAAATATGTTTTATGGTGATTTTACCGCTGCAGAAATGGTAGTATCACCGTAAAACATATTTTTTTGCGGTAATCACACCGTAATTGTTACGGTGATATCACAAGTGTAAGTGATTTTTCATCGTAAAACCAACAGAATTATTTTACAATGTATATTAAAAGTAACCGTGATAATAATCAACCTTGCTGTACACCTTTTCTTGTTCTTCTAGATTCAAACAGCCTCCCCCCCACCTCTTAGTTGAATTCTTGCTTTCTGGACTTTAGAATGGGTTGATATTAATTTTGTAAGACGGTAAGACCATGACATAAAGGAAACCAGAGTAAACAACAAAGTTTGAAGATTGACAGTAAACGAAGTATTGAGCTTTACGTATCTGAAAAATATTATGAACAAGGATTTGATTTAATTTATTAATTTGATATGGTTTATTGTGGTTGGACAACTTACAGGACTATGTGACCTTTCCAAGTAACAAGAAGGTTGTGGGAAGAAAACCGCCCAGGTTAGTTGAGTTTGCATTTTATTTTATGGACTTAAGACATCTAAGGCTCAGGCCGAGATAGGGTGCGTGAAGGAGTTGACCAGGGCTCAATTTGAAGGTACTATCCTGGAATTGTTCTAGCGTAACTTAGGAAAAACCTTAGTCAGAATGGTCGACCGCTGGTATCGAACCCAGAACCTCCCAAATGTGAAGCCAACGCTCTAACTATTGAACTACGGCCGCTCGGTGTCAAGTTTGAATAGACCACTCCGTATTAGCCTGGTGTAACTGAGAGAAAACTCTCGGAAGAAATCATTCAACATGGCCAGCCATTAGGTTAAACAAAGGACCTTTCGAATACCAAGTCAACACTCTACCAGCTTGGTTCGAAGCGTGGCAAAGAAATGAAAACAAGAGTAACGATAGCGAAAGAGACATTCATTTGCATTTTACTCAAGACCTTTAGGGAACTTTGGTTCACGCCGAATGGATTATGATGATGGAGAATTAGTGGAATGAAGAAAGTGGAAAGGAATTGGAGAACCGCGAGAAAACACACGCAGACAGTTTTTGTCCACTACAAAGCCCACATGGCATGAAAAGACATTCATGAAGAAGACACAGATCGATAAGTAAAGACAGGATTTTCTGGAGATCCATAAGTAAAGGACAAATGAAAATGATTAATAAAATGTTCGATATGGAGCAGTGAAGAAAATAGAAAAGAGAAAACGAACCAGAACAGTGAGCGTTGAGAGACTCTTTGGGAGGATGTAGGATAGAAATATCTTCAAAATCACACCAAGAAGATAGCAGAAGTTGGCTTGGACATATGAGAAAGGACTGTCTTTAAGTAAGATTTTTGTAGAGCAAAATTGTAACAAGAAGATGAAGAAGAAGGTTTATATATGTAAAGAGATATCAGAAAAAAGAATAAGTACCACCACGTTAACAAGAAGTGCAGAACAGGGAGAGTTCGAGATAGATGATGTCCAATGATGCCTGTTCTAAGACAGAATCACGATAGAATTGAAAGAAGGATAGTATATTTTGTGCAAAAGGGAAAATTGTAGATCCTAAAAGAAAAATTATAAACTTTTTACATGTAAACGTGAAAGTAAAATGAAAAACCAAACTAGAGAACGAGTTAGGCTTGAGGGGAAGAAACATCAAATTACTTCGAGTTGAGGAGAAGAAACATCAAATGAGTTAGATAAAGATAAAATCAATTTTATGGG